>JAVQJL010030756.1:0-20448 GCA_036024295.1 Nannoperca obscura | reverse complement strand
CATGCGGTTTTGCGCACGACCGGTGTTTTTTTTTTCCGTTTGTTTTTTTTTTTTTTCCCCCCCCCCCCCCCCCCCCGCTTCACGTGGCTTTACAACAGTAACTACATATTCTCTGAAAGTAGTCATTCCTGCAGAACTCGATAGTAATTTCATACACATGCGCTGCCTCAAAAACGAGGGACAGTTCTTTTTACGGTCTTGTGTTTGGCTTCATATTGCAATTTTCAAAGCACGGCTTTTGTTACAGAAACTTAAAAGGTAAAATAAACCAAAACTATTTCATTTGTTTTATCTATGATTTTTTTTTACCATATTTACCATATTAGAAGCAAATTGAAATATCTGTCCACATGAGAGCCCAAATTGCAGACTAATATTGGCATTGCACTTTTTCAAAATATGAATTTAACATGTTGCCTTTGGCTAAGTGTTGTTAAATCGTCTGATTAGGCTTAAAATGATGAGCGGATCACAAACGACAATATCAAACATTCTCTGGTCCCAACTTTGAGATCGACTTACAAAAACAACCAATTTAATGACGTCACCTTGGCTTTCCGGGGTGTTATGATGGATATTATTGTAGTATTTTCTGACACAACGGTAAATTATTAATATGGATGATATTCAGCGATTTTTCAATAGCAAAAACTATCGAAAGTTTCAGCCATATACTGTAAAATTGCGAAACCGTACCCTTTTAGTACGTTCCTCCAGTCTTCAGTGCTGACTTTTGTAGTATTCTGCACACACGCTCGTTCTTGGCAGCTTGACATGTTTCCCACTTTGAACCAGCTGGTGTTGATGGCGTATTTATTACATCTAATCCCTTTGTGATAATGGTGGAAAGTCACAGCAGGTATGAGAAATGCATAGCTTTGTCAGCGGGGGAAGTCATTCATCTCAAATCCATCTCTGTCATCAGACTGTGCGCCCAATCAAAGCTTTCTTTCCCATGTGTTCAAGTTACACCATAATTAGCCTCCGCATTCAGTGGCATTGATTAGGATACTTAACCTTTTGGAAACGTAACGGGCTCATTAGGATATTAGTTCATCCTGCTTTATTCACCACTTGGTATTTTGTGTTAAAGAGCAGTGGGCAGCCCTCAAAGTGTAATTGGGTTCATAAAAGGCGTTTGGTGAAGCCGTCATATTGACAGAAATGTACACCTACATTTATCGAGCTGTTCCTCAAAAGACCTTTCAAAGATGAGCCCACTCCAGTCTAACTGACGCATTGTACCTATTTCTGGAACAATCAATCGATTAATCAAATGGTTGAAAATGTACAGGGAACAATCACGATTAGCGCTCATGCAACATTTGCTGCGTGCAGTTTCTCAAATATGAGCTTTTGCTGCTCTTGTAGGTTTTCTATTATTGTAAACAGAATTCCTTTAGGGTTTTATTTCAAGACGTCACCGTGGGCTCGTTATCTTTGAACTAAACAATGGATTGATAAATTGAATTGGAGAATGGTCTGTTTAATTGATAGTGGGAATAATCCTTAACATCTTAAGCAGCTTTATGCAGCAGCTTGTTCAGAGATTACATTTATATGTTTACTGTAATGCTCTGTTCACACACACAGACTCGTATTTCTTTCCTCTCATGAGCCTGAAGCGTCCGCGCGTGTTTAACGTTAAAGGATAGGTTTGCATATTCTCAAGTCTGTCTTAAGACAACACTCGTGCACATACGTAAATTGGGTAGGTTAATATGGAAATGTTTTGAAAATCCAACAGGAAGAACGAGCGACCCAGTAAATTACAGCAGTTGGATAAAGATCTCAACAGTGAATGCTTACTGTTGTTACAGTTGAAGACTACTCTGGAGGAGAACACAAAGGCAACAATGGTGCCTGTGTTTTTGGGGCGTGGCCCATCTTTTTCTGCTCATCTTTGGGATCCAACAGAAGGGAGGATCAAGGATTTTGTCTGTTTGCGCTCCCTCGCTCGAATTTCTGCCTATAATGTCTGCCAACTGAGTGATCAGCCGTCTCTGTTGATCAAACGATAAACATTTGGTGCGAACGCTTTGCCTGCACTCGTGCCTTTCTGGATATTATTCAGGGCTATTACATTTTGTCACCAAGCCTGTATGTCTAGCTGTTTAAAATGACAATGTGATGTGTGACAGTGACTTTGATCTGTTTAATTAGAAATAGTTTGACCATTTTTTAAAATATAGTGATGACTTTTCTAAATGTAAAAACCAATAAACCAACTGACGTCCAGCATTGTGTAAATTAGCCCCAATCGGACTGAAACATGACGTCATGTGGCACATACAGGCTAGTCTTTCTACATCCAGCACGTCGTGATTGCTTGGAATTGTAATTTGGTTTCCCAATGATTCGGATGACTTTGTCCAGATGGGGGGTGTTTATATTATAACAGATGAGCTCATATTGAATCAGCGCTACTAACAGATTACTTTTACAGTTTACACCTCCAGAGAAGATTATGCCTCAAAGTAGAAAATGAGTTCACACCTGAAGAGTGCACTGAGGTGTGTTATTTCCCTCCACGGTAGTGTTTCTGAGAGTGGAGATGGAGGTATAAGGCTGATGAAAGTCTGATAGGTGAGGTGTAAGGGTCTTGATGTCTGTGCTTCATGCTCCAGCAACCTGGCACACCTGTGAGCATAATGTAGAGGAAGAATGGAGTCAAATTAATACCAGCGAAGAGCTCATATCGTGACCCAAGCTGGTAAACTGGCCTATTTTGACATCATTGCTCTCAACTTTTTGGATCTCAAAGTCGAGTGCACTCGTGGATGAAAAAGTAATTTTCCAGCAATATTCTGTCTTTGGAGTTTCTCTCTTGGTTCTACTTAATTTGACTTTTACTGAAGCCAAAACATATAGCTTACAGAATAGGATGGACACAATAACAGTAAAACTCTTGTGCTGTAATTCAATCTAATCCAATTATACCCACAAGGTGTAGCAACATCATAACAAAACCTTCAATATTTGAATATTAACAACGATAGCTTATCTTGGAGAACTACTACATTACGTTTGTTCAGTCTAAGAGATTTTAAAGTTGCTAATGATTGCTGCAGAGTGTCCTTTCAGTACATTATTACATATTGTTATACTCCCACAGAACTTGAATTTGTTGGAGACTGTGGACATGTTTATTTGTTTTTACGTTTGCTTCCAAGGCTTTATCTCACCTGCAGGCTGGCCGTGGATTAGTTGAGCTTTGTGCTCATGCAAACAAATAGCCTAACCACTGGCGATGAATGCAAATTGAAGATAGCGTAATGGCTTTTTGTGTTGGTGCAAGGCGACCAGGGAGGATTGCAGTAGAAAAGAGAATTTTGTTTGCAGTTCATTGTAAGAAACATTTTCTTTGCATGGCCCTGAATAGTTCAGGTGAACCTAAGAAACTACCATTTTAGTATCAAAAACGATGTAGTTAGTTAGCAGCTGGTATGTACTTGGGCGATGTCGAAACATTTAAAACCAGGATGTTACAATGGTTGAGGGCTCAGTGGTCGATGACTGTCGGCCGCCAGCCTGACCATGTTGTGTGTATATTCTTTGCTTCACACTGTTCAAAAAGGCTTTCTGTTTGCAGTGACAGTTCCCATAAAGCGCAGCCACAGCAGAGAAAAGGGAAAGTGGTTGTGTTGTAATTAGCAGGTATCTGTTTGGTGATCTTTCTCCTTTTTCCCCAAGACATGATAAAAGCTCTTACACATTCACCCTTTTATTTCAATTGAACGCAGCCACTTTGCACATTAGAGAAACACAGTGTTTGTTGTTTTGTAGTGCTGAGTGAAACCCAAATCTCAAGGGTAGTGTCTCTTCGCTCATAGCAATTCAGCTTTAAAGTATGATTACCATATAAAGTCCTCCCCCAAAAACTAATTAAAGAAAATTATAGGCAGCATTGTTTGTCTGGAGGAATGAAAGTGAAGCGCAGCAACGCTTGATGTATTAATTAAGTGTCACAAGGGTCATAATACTTGATGATAATCCCAAAGAAAACTATCCAACATGCTGGGACTGAAATGGAGAAATTCTTCATGTTGAATTAATTACACAAATGCTTTTATATCATGCATGGGAACACTGTAGTAGTACTGCAGTATTTGTACAAGTTCAGCTAACATGCTGTTGTAGGGATATTCTCGACAGATCTACAAGGTGAGTGTCACATGACCGCCAAATGTGTCAACAAGCTACTTTTAGGTAGCCTTGCTAATTTGAATCCTCTTGCACTGTAGAACAAGATAATCGTCGTGTCACCCTTTATGAATATTCATACGAACAGAACTTTTAGTTCATGAGATGTTAATGAGATTTGAAAACCACATTTAAAGCCCCTTAAAAAAAAAAAGATACAGTATTTTCTCAGTAAGCTCTTTACTCTGATTAATGGGGTCCTACGTGAAAATGGTGCTTTCTGCCAAAGTTCCAACAGTCTTGATTATTTCACTGGAGAGTTTTCTATATTTCTGTTTCCCTCTGTGCTCTTCTCGCTGGTTTGAAGTGGGCGGGGCTCAGTTAGAAAAAGCTGATGTCACATACGTTCGTGCGCCAATCGGGTATCGGCAGCATTTGGCTCCGAATGTGTTGACAGTTGGTGGGCTGGTGGGTTTGGGCGCTGTCAATCAAGTCTGATCGAACCACGCCCACACAGTCCTGATGATGCACATTTGCTGAGTTTTTTGAGGAAAATTTCTTAATAAATAAAGATGTTTGTTTGTTTTATGTTGATTGTTGCTTATTTAGTTTTTTTTTTTTATGTGATAGTGAAATATTAAAAGATCCCCTCTGGACATTGTTTAACGTGTATATAAATTGCTCTACGTTGAATAACAATCTGTATCTTATATGATTTTTTCGTAAAAGAAAGTGACAGATTGAATTGTGAACCAGGATTGGCCTCCAAACAATTTATGATGTCACAAATCATGCTTGTAGGCGCGCGCCCAGGAAAAATGTGATTTTCAAAGAGCACATAGAAACTTTCTACTTTCAGCAGATGAATGTGAAAACATCCTTTTCTGTGTCAGTCTCTGCATATACATACTGTACAGTCAATCCCAAACACTCAACTGTAGGAACAACAAGAACTAACTATTTTTGAGTGGAGGGAACTTTAAGATTTGAAGGGCTTTAAGGATCCCTTAAATATAAATTACTTTTCCAATTTCTGTATTATCCTTTTCAAAACGTTCAATGTGTGACATGTGAACTACATAATGGTGTATCCTTTCCTCCCGCAGGTACATGATGTTGATCAACGGAAAAAATGAAGTGTTCATGATCGACAGAGACAACACAATCTTCCACATAGCGAACCTAGAGTTTCCCTTCCGGAAGGATCCACGCGTGCACTTATCAAGTACCCTGTTGGATGGGGTGAGTTGTTATTCTCCCGAATTGTTGTTGTGTGTTGTGCCATGCTAGACTTCCTGAGATTCCTGTAAGGTGACCCGTGTCTGTCTTGACTGGAAGTGCATGTCCCCTCCATCTCCAGCCGTGAAACCTCCCCCACCCTGCCTCCTGCTGCTCAGTCTTGTAGATAATTGACATCAGCCGCCAAATAGTAGGTGCAAGGAGAGCATGCTTCAGTCTGACGGCGGAGCTGAAATGTTTTAAGGTTTTCTGTTACTGTTGCCTCTCTCTTCCACACTGTGGCCCGGCGACTTGTCTTCACCGTGTAAAACCAGGCCCGGGCTTTTGTGTGTGGTGTTTGTGCTGCTCAGGTCACACAGGTCCCAGCTCTCCCCCAGCAGCAGGTGCACATGCATGAGTCATTATCGCCCTCCCTGACAAAAACAAAAACAAGGGCAAGGAAATTGCTGCATGTCCATGTAGTCCGCTGAAGCTCGATTCTAAATGTCTGGCAGTGTTTGCGTTTGGTTTTCCAGTGCTGGAGATAACAGATAAGTTGCCTGTGACTGTTTTTTGTTTTGCTCCCGGTCTTGTTTTGTCGGGAGTTTAGCGGTTTTATGTAAAGTAGGTTTGTGCTTCCTCTCGGCTTAACAGTTGCTGATTGATGCTGTGAATTTAGTTTCCTCACCCAGACAGGACATCTAATTGCAGCGTATTAGTGTCCCTTTGAAGGAGCGCTGCAGATGTGTGTTCAGAATTGCTACAAGGTTTGTTTTGACGCGCAGTTTTATTCATCTGTTGATGCTTCTGGCTCTCGGTTCAGAGAGGCTGTTTACCTTGAGCCCTGTAAAAGCCCAGCTGTGTTGCCTGATATGTTTCATCTTTAGCACAAAGGCACTGGTCTTTGTCTTTACGTGCTGTTCTGTGGTACAGTTTTTTTTTTAAAATGAGCTTTACATCAACTCGAGCCTCAGCATTGGACGAGTGCGCGCTGTAGATTGAATTCCTGGTGGTTTCCTTTGGCCACGTTAATGTATTCTTCCCCTGCTCTCTGTCTGGTCTGTGCAACGCTTCAGTGCACCAGATGCATAATGATGGAAGCCTCCTGGAATGACATAATTTCTTCGCTCCAACCTCTCCCATTCACTCCCATTCTCCCCTTCTCCTCTTTACCAGTCTGACGTTGGCAAGTGAATGTGGATGTTTGGTCCTTTGTCCAGTCAGATATGAAATATAATCATGTCAGCCAGCAGGGGTGCACATTTTTTCTTTTGATTGATGATAGTTAATTGCAACACAACACGAAATGGCACCCACCACTACTGATGAAGCCAATTTGGAAGTGCCTTCAGCTGCAGTTCTTCAAATTACTGCTACATGTTGGGACCCCCAAAAAAGCTGCCACTCTGAGTTTTTTTTTTTTTTCTTCACGAAACAGTAGTGTCTCATAAGTTAAAGGTACCTTGTTGAGTTTTTGACCACTTCTAGCCCTATAGAGCAAGGTTTTCACGAGCCGACTAGTTTAGTTGTTACTGAGGCGACTGCTGGTGTAAAGGATCGGATCACAGGTTGGAGTCACGGATCACGGATACATTTTCAGACAAGTGAGACAAATAGTTTTACTTTCCATGTATTTTTTATTAAAGAACTTAACGTGGCTCCGGTCACTGACACACCAGGGCGACGTATTTTCAAATTGTCATACGGTTTGCTCGTCGCACGTCTACGCATTTCCTGTCTTGCTTTTAAGTCCAATAAAAGAAAACAAAAGTGAACCTCTCCAAAAATGGATGCACAATGGCTGATCTGTCCCAAAACAATTATCTTTGCGTGTCAGCTGATCCTGCACGTGACTTCTTACCTGCGGCTCTTTTACCCGTCAGTAACCGCAGTAGAGCACAGATAGTCGCCTGGATATTTTAAGAGGGGAAAGGGAATAAATATAGTTCTCTAAATGTAACGCTTCACCCTCTCTCAGAATTTCTACCGGGTAAAACATCAAAGTTGCGACTATATTTTCACTTGCGCCGGTGACGTTTGCATGTTCATCTGCGCTGTCACCGCATCTCCTGGTTGTGTAACGGTTCTTTAGAAACAAATCACGTGTCTGTTGGGCGTCCTGCTGTACCCGACTCTCGACTTGAGTCTTGCATAATGGATGCACAGTGCTATTTCTGCTTCGTGTCCTTCTTCTCCAGATCCCACCACACACACACACACACACACACACACACACCTCCCCAATTCCTTGCTGCCCTTCCCGTTGCCGCAGGCATCTCCCTCTCTGAACATAAACCCCCTTGAGAGCGCTCACCTCCTAGTGTCCCACTGCTAGTTTCAATCCTGCATAACTATTTTCAAAGAGGGACAGTTTTCTACCCACTGTGACGTTAAGACTGCCCGTATTAAGGACTCGTCTCCACTCAAGCATACATCTTTATCGTAATAACTGTCTCTTTGCACTCCTGCCTCCTTTTTTCCACTCCCTCTTTTGACCCGTCTCTTGTCTTTATCTCTGCAGGAGATGATCATCGACAAGGTGAACGGTCAGCCCGTCCCCCGCTATTTGATATACGACATCATCAAATTCAACGTGAGTAGCCCGGCCATTTGAGAAATGTGACCTATCACTCTTGGAAATCTGCCAGTTCAAGATGTCAGACAGAATAAACAAGCATGCCATTAACACCCTGGTCCACCAGCTTCCTTCTACTTACTGTGCTTCAGCAGAGGAAATCTGAGCGAGGTGTGCGTGTTGTACGTCAGTAAAAAGCACTGACGTGGAATGTGATTTGCACATCACCGGACACCTGAAAAATCTAACTCTGGCTTGGATTCCTTCAAGGCTGAACTATAGCAGGCAGCAGAGCAGGACGACTGCTCTGCAGGATTTGCACAGGGATGACCGCTCTTGTCAGTCTGCATGCTGGAGAAAACAACACGGCTCTACTTGACCTCATACCCTGTCACGCACGGCTTTACTAAAACCTGACCTTAACCACAACAGTGGGGCTGAACTGAGTCTGACCCTTACTGAATATTTATAAGCTACGTTTTTATGCTTTTATCACTGAAATTGTTTTTGCTGAACCCCTTTGACCTATTTTTATCGTAGCCACAAGAACAATTTTGCTATAAATATTAATCCAAACCTGTGCCACTGTCATAATCGTTGGATTCAGCTGAAGTGAACCTGATGACCAGGCCGTTAAATGCACTCTAGTTGGGCAGCAGTAAATTCCCTGGTGCATCTGTACATGTAAAATTAGCTTTAAACACGTGTAATCGCAGGTTTCTCCCGCTACATTACTTTGACTTGGCTGTTTTTCTTGAGAACAGCCTGTGGACAACAACACGGGGCTGTTAATTGCTAACACTCCCCCTAACTGTAAATGAATTCATCCCGTCAGCCGATCTGCGTGCTGCTGATGACAAATGAGCCTACGGTTTGCCCTCAGCGAGCCTTTGCTGTCTTCCTCATGAAAACTTGATGAATACCTCGGGATGAAGGGGGGAGGGGTGGGTGGGTGTTACTTCGGCGATTGTGTTTGTCTGTCGCCTATCTGTGGTGGGGCCGCACTGAGGCACTGAGGCTCCATCCTGCGCCCGAGCGTGGAAATGCAGCGGGAGGGAGAACACGCCACCTTCTAGGCCCATGGCTTAACGGGGCACCTTACTTGTTTGGAAAGTCGGGTGAAGCACAGTACTGGGATTCTTTTGATTAGCGTGAAATGAGAAGTGCATGTCCTCTCGCGATGATGGGTAATATAGCTGTAAGTGAAGGGTCAGAGTTTAGTTACTTCAGAGGATTTTGATAGAGATAAATGAGTTCTGTTCTGTTCACGTTGAAGCAATTGCCGTCCTACAGAGTGTTGTTATGTTGAAAGTGCTGATGTGTACAGAGCCTCTCCAACACTGTAACTGATTGACCTTCACTATCACCCCGAGACATGGAGTGAATTTTCTATTTCTGCTCTCCTTGCAAAGAATTTGTCTTTGGATAAAAGCGTCTGCTAAATGTAAATGCAGAATTAAAAATCCTTTTTTTTTTTTTTTTGTCTTCCTGGAAAGTTGTTGCTGCTTGTCAGTCACTGTCAGCTCCCCATCTGTGGGGGAACCGACGAGATGTGATGAATTACGTATCTGTCTGTAATTTTCAAGTTGCTGTAGAAAGCTATTATTTTGAAACAAAACTGTGGAGGTTTGCATGTGACATCAAATTCTATGTCCCGACACTTTGATTGACCTCGTTGTCTTTCATCTTGCCAAAAATAATCTCTCTTTAGGTGCAGATTTAGACAAGATAATTGGCTCAAACAGCAAATTATCAGCAAAGCATCAGTGCTTTTAACATTCAGAAACTTTATCTGTCGACGTATGGACTGTTTTACTGACATCAGTTCTATTTCTTTCTGCTTGAGTGGGTCTGCAGGTACAGTCTGTAGCTCTGCAAGGCTTTCTACCATAAGAAGAGTCCCTAGGCTGCATCCTTCCTTTCAAAGCACCAGCGGCGTCGCTCTGATGACGCACTGTGGCGCAGTTCGCTGTAATACAGACCACCTTTTGAAATGTCTGCTGCTGCAGTACATTAACATCTAGTGTATATGTTACACATGGTGGTAATGACTTCCACTTACTGCAAATGAGAAGAGGTACGAGTCGATAGATGAACACTGGCACCGTTGCTAAGCTTTTATTGATCTCTAGCTAGTGATCGCTACTAATGGCTAACACTGACTTTAAGTCAAGTCACAGTTTATTATGGCCCAATACCCCAACATATGTCTCAGAGGGCTGGATATAAAATAAAACAGCCATTAGCAATATCAAGTGATAAACTTCATATAGAATATTATAAACCAAATATTTCAATAAAAAGTACCCTGCCACCTACGGATATATTATGTACTATTATTATTATTATCATCATTATTATCAGGCCTATTATTTTTTTACTTTACAGCTAACCTGAGTCGCTTTAATTTGCTCCTAAATCACAATGCATTCAGGCCACTCTGCAGGGACTTTTGTCTGCATTTAGCCTGTTATTATGACATCAGTCTGCAGCTTCATTTCCATTGAGCATCTGGTTGAGCAAGTGGACATTCATTAAGGAAATAAGGTGGTTATTATGGGTGTAATTGTAGAGTAAAATGAATTTGAGGGGGCCATAATGGTCTCCTTTTTATAACCAAATGGCCTGAAAATTCAACACCGGACACAGTTAGTGTTGTGTACTGGATCTTCTATTAAATACTAATGTACTTGGTTATCAATCAGGAACCCCTACCACTGACTGCACATGCCTTTTTCTATTTAGCAATACAAGAGGATAATACTGAATATATACTCTCTAAAAGTAGTCATGAAGAATTTTCTTTTTTCTCTGTCCATAAATTATCTTGCAGCCCCTTAAACCCTGCTGAAAGTGACCTGACAGCTCTTAGCTGTATGTAAGATGCATCTTTCATGCTGTTTTTTAACTGTCTGGCAGGTAAGCCCAAGGGAATAGGAACAGTAGGCTTCAGGAGCTCTTACACTGTAACTACGTAGACTATCGTCATAGATTGTGGCCTACAAACTGCCAGTCTACATTTACATACACACACACACACATAGTCTCAAACAAAAGCCAGAGCCCAGACAGATCCGTCTCTCATTACTTGGGATTTGGATCAAAAACTTAAGTATTTTAAGCAAAAACCTGCATTCTGTCTTTGGAGCAGCCCTGAATGTATGTAAAGACAAGATGTTCTGACTGTAGAGGCAGTCTGCCGTGTTCAGACTCAACACCATAAGCAACAGAGAAAGGAATTCATAGTTTGAATGACATGTCCCTTCCCAATTATAATGTAACCAACATACTAGCAAAAAGAAAGGCAACTGGAGCAAACTCTTCCCAGAATAAATAAAAAAAATAATAATAAAAAAAAAATATATATATATATATATATATATAAATATTTATATTTATATATATATATATATATATATTATATATATTTATATATTAAATCTCTCAAATTTCTTCTTGTGCATTATGGCTCCATAAGCCTCCCGTTGTGTTTGAACTGTCCCGAGGGCAGCTGCACATTAAGCTTAAGCTTTTGTCACCTGCATATACTGTGATTAATTCCAAATTATCCCAGAGAGTCGCACAGCTTTTAAGAGTATTCCCAGCACTGTTACGGCACTGTTTTTGCCGTATTCTTGAGTTCATCCATCAGCCTCATGCCGATAAAGCTTTATTTCTCATTCTGTAGCTCTCTGGTGTTTAAACATTTGCATTTATATATAGATTATTTATGCATTCAGTTTAATTTATCTAATAACAAGTGTTATGTAATACACTGAATTGTACCATGTTGGACTTGATACAAACTCTGTACGTTGAGGTGAAACAGTGATCACATGTAGCCCTAAATCCCAGAGCATCTTATATTGGACTTTCCTTTTAATTCACTGGATTGAAGGATATGTTTTTCTCCTAATATCCCAGCAATTGACAATTACAAGTACATGTATAGTATTTGGAGGCTATATAGTTATAGGTGTCCTGAAGCGAATCAGTTTCTGAGGCATTTATTTATAGATTAGTATCAGTTATATCAAAGTCTGATCCATACCTGTTGTTTCTCAAAAGTGCATTGCTCTCTGTTGAAACTCTGAGTTAGTCCGAACCTACAGTGATCACAGTAAGTCGAAGTGGAGCAGCACAAACAAATAAATGGCAGCCACAAGTTAGTTTATGGTACTCACACAGACAGAGAGCTATTGAGGCACATCAACCGCTAGAACCACAACGATTTCACCGATCTAATTGATCTTTATTCCCAGTAATGTTGGATTAACAAGATTCTTATCTGCTACGTTTTCCTGTTGATCAGGCGTGGACAGCACATGCCTTGAATCATCCACACTTACATCTTGTTCTGTCCTGATGACACAGCTGACAGATGGTGCAGAATGTGTGGGACATGATACCAGCTGTTGCTCCAGGAGACTGTAGATGTGTGGTGTTTTGCAGTCACCCTAAAAGGAAAAGCAAGTCCTAAAAGTGATGGCTAAATTTGTGTTTTTCCAAACTTTTTATTTGTCTTTGACCTTATTTGTGGTTGCCAAATTGTCGTTATAGAGTTGTGAAGTCCTCATTAAACAAGTCAGACAACAAAATCTCAGACACACAGTCATGCCATACTCCTCGATTCTCAAGTCGTTATGGTTCATGTGTTGGCAAACGGTTCATTACTTACACATCCAACAACAACATGGGCACCCAAAGGAGTCACATCGGACCACCTGACGCATGCAAGTGCAATATGTAATCTACCTCTTACCTGTTTTGGACCGGTAAGAGGTAGATTACATATTGCACTTGCATGCGTCTACATAAGGTGATTTATGTCAGAAAATAGTTGAAATTGCCAATTACCATTTCTCAGAGCCCAAACTGATGTCTTTAGGTTGTTTGTTTTGTCAAACTAACAGCACAAAATCTAAAGATATTCAGTTTACAATCATATGAATTAGAGAAACCAGAGTAAAGCGGCACATCGATGGCCGAAGCGCAAAACCTCCTATTTGAAAAATTCACTTTTTTGAAAAAAACTGTTGTTTCCTTGCAGAATGCTATTTGTTAAGGATGCCCAATACATAATACACTGTTTTTGGACTATATTACTATATTATGTGTTAACAATACTGACTAGGTATTATTGCCTTGCTTAGTGCACATAGAAGGTTTTTTTCCACTTTTCCTAGATAACTATGCAGATAGGAGGTTTTGCGCTTTGGCCATCGAAATGCTCAATTCAACCGAAAACCATAGAATATTTTGCATTTTTGTTGTACAAATTCACAAAATTATTAATTGATTCTCAAAATACTTGCCAATGTATTTTCTGTAGGTCGACTAATCTCTTGTCTCTATATTGGTCAAATGCAGCATAATAGGACTGAAATATAACTTCTTCAGTCTTCGTTCTGTAACTAAGATACTGGTTGGAGTTATTTCACAAACACAATTTTGTTATTTTATTTTGCTTAATTTGAAGACTCATGACCAGAGTGAGACTCATTGTTTTACAATCTCGATTTTAATGCCACCCTGTTACCACTGAAGGCTACATTTGCACATTTCAACTGTATTTTAAAGAAATACTTTGTGTAATTCAAAATTGAGTAAAATCTTATGAACAAACAAAATTCTCATCCTTCACACCATCTTAGGAACAGCAATGGCAGTTTTTTTTTCTTTTTCTCACATTGTAGTATCACTACACTGAGGAGGCAGAGTCGTGCTTTCTGAGGTTACATATGAAAAGTAATTGAAGATACGTTGCTTACTTGTTACTTGCTTACATAAAACTGCATACTTCAAAGAATGCTCTGATCTTTTGTTTGCTGACTATCTGTGTGACTCACAAGACGGTACAGTATAGCAATTCCATCTAATCTTAACTAATTATTGGCTTCCAATAATTCAATACAAAGCTCTTGAGAATAACGGTGGCCTTTACCAAACAGTTACAGAGCAGAATACAAATGCCGCCCAGTCACACCTTTCTGCTCTGTGTCTCTGGGTAACGATCGGGAGAATATTGATCCATAACCCACTTGAGTAGGAACAATAAAGGTGTAAATGTTTCACTATATATTTTTAGTTTTATTAAATTTGAACGTGTTCTTCAAAAGGGTAAAAACAACACATAATGTCAGATTGCTAAATGTAGATAGAAAGGGGTTGGCAAACAGTCTGTCTGGTACCTGCTCCAGTGTTACACACAGTTGTGAAGAAAGGTTTACAGTAGAGCTGCAACAGTAAGTGGATATTGTCCGTTTAATTGCTTTATTTGCTGGTTCCAACTTCTCAAATGTGAGGATTTGATGCATTTCTCTGTCTTGTAAATTGAAATTGGGGGGCGGGGGATTGCATTTTTCACTTTATTCTGACAGTTTATGGACGAAATGATTAATTAGCAGATGAATTGATAATGAAAATAATTATTAGTTGTAGTCATTAGTTACATCAGTTGTAGTCTGATGTGATAAAATTGTTACTAATCATTTCCTGCAAGCAAACTATAAATGATTCATTTAGATAATTTACATAAGAAAAATGGAGGGCCCTAAGATTGATCCCTGAGGAACTCCAAAGGAAAGCCTCCTATAGCACATTCATAAATGTTTGTTCCCCAGGAGAAAATGTTTCCTTTTGTAATAAGATATTATAGTTAACTGCGTTAAATGCCTTTGACTGACTTTTATTGACTACTTTTTTTATTGATATCTTTGAGCAGTTGTGCCAGAGCCATTCAAATTAGTTTTTTCTCTATAACCTCAAACTCATTAGAGCAAAAGATATTGTTGTAGAACTACTCAGCAGACAATCAAGTTTATCTTGGCAAACCATAGGACAATGGAAATGGGTCAGTAGTTTGAAAATATTCATGGTGTATCTGTTTAAAAAAAGGGGCAAAGTTTTTCCTATTTAAACTGATAAAGAAAACATCTAGTTTGGGAGATAGATTTAGTTAGTTATTCTTCTCATCATGGCTAGGTGACATAGATAATGTTTGCCTTATTTTTGACAACAATAAAAATGGCAGCTTGGTTGCTGAGTTTAAACTCCGTTTCTCTCTCTGATAACTTGTGAGAAATATTAAATGTCAAATTGTTGTCATACATTTAGTTCATCTCCCATCTGCAGCTTTTCAAAACACACTTATCATTTTTCTTTGTCTTTCAGTGAGTTTCTGTTTTTGTGCTGATTAAAGTGAGTCATTATTTGTGATCACTTTGTCAAATGAGAAATGGAGATATGTGCGGTGGTAACTGACAATTGACTGTTGTGTTTTCATCACAACTTCCCTGCCTCAATTTAACACTTTAAAGTGGTCATGCAGTCATGTTTGTTAAATCTGTTACTTGGCTGTTATAATTTTCCACTCAAGCTTATTTATTAATAACATAATAATAATAATAAGTGTTGTATTTTTCCTGCCAGTCACAGTGGTCCGCCAGATGGTTTTAGGAGGACCACCTTTGCTCTGCCTGTCTGTTTGAGAGGCAGTGATGGCTCAGGTGGCTGTGCTTATCTGTACACAACAACTGTGCGTGCCTGGCCAGTGATGAGAGGAAGCTGTTGTCATAGTGACAAAGAAATACTGATATCCATTGTACTGTTTACCTTTTGGTATTTTACATTCCTGTGAGCTCAGCTGATGTCAAGGTCTTGTTGTCCAGTGCTTACTGTGTGCCTATAGTCTCAGCTATAAATCACCTGTAGTCTAGCTATAAATACAAACTGTATGAAGAGACATAGTCACTTACAGTATATTGATACTTTGCGGACGTTATTGTGTGTGCGCCAAGTTTTTATTGTGCTACTTGAGGCTGCAACTAATGATTAGTTTCATCATTGATACATCTGTTGATTATTTTATGACTAATGATTTAATTGTTACGTCCATAAAATGTCACAAAATAGTTAAAATCACATGTTTATCAAACCCTCATCATATTGAAACCTAAAGATATTCACATTTGAGATGCGCTTTTAGTTAAACCACTTAAGCGACTAATTTTTTATCAAAATAGTAGAGAATTTTGTTTTCTCTCAGTTGACAAATGGTTTCAACTCCTGTGCTGGTCCTTTGGCTCATCACCGTGTTCCCACATGTCAGGATTCCAACAACAAACTTTATATCGTGAATATTAGAGATGTCCACTTTTAAAAAATGTCTGTTTTTTGTTGTTGTGACTCACAAAAGTGTTCGCCCTCTACTTCACAACAAGTTAGTGTTGCCATGGCAGTGAATTGGCAGCTCATTACTCTTGCAATGTCTGTACAATATTCTTCCAAAAGAGATTTATTTTAGTATGTTAATATTGATCTTTGTCTGTATAGCAAAGTATACATCATTTTCATGTTTGTCTAAATTAGTCAATTTCCCGGGTACATTAAGAGACTGAGTTTGTTTTTTTATGTGTTTCAGGGACAGCCTGTTGGCCAGTGTGATTTCAATATCCGACTGTTATGCATAGAAAAGGAGATCATTTCTCCACGGATGGAAAAGATGAAGACTGGACAGATTGACAAAACCAAGGAGCCCTTCAGTGTCCGAAATAAGCCCTTCTTCGACATTCATGCATCACGCAAGGTAAAGTGAACAAAGGCATCCTTTTCACTTTCCAACCCATTCTTCTCCCCATTTCTTTCACAGATGGGGGCGGGGGGGGGCTCTACCAAGGTTTTACATTGTCACTGATTCTGACTTTCATGTAGCCCCTTTTCACAGGAACTTTTCTAGAAACCAAGGAAGCGTTTTAGGAACTCCGTTCTAAGTTTACCGGTGTTTTGACCGGAGGCACTGGTGTCTAAATGTCAGTCCTGGGCCCCAGAAACAATCACTGCTTTGTGGGTAATACTTCTTGTAAGCTGGAAACTTTCTTGGTGCTGTTTAGTGTGCTGGGAATCTTTTATTAGTCAAACACTTGAGACTTGTCTGTGAAGCTCTGCTCCCGGCGCCTTTTATGTGTTTTAAGCTTCAAGTGACAATGATTGCTTCTCCCTATGTCTACGTCTCTGTCTGTGTGAATGGACTGGAAGGTGAGGTATAAGTAGGTTAATGTAAAAAGATAATAAAGCATTACATTTTACTGCTGATGTAAGTCATTATTGTGTGAGCTGGTAAGTACGGGAAAGGACATGATTTAATCGATTGTATTGGACGTTTCCTAGCGCCTGGCATGGCTGTAATCTATGCCCCATAGTACCAAGAGGAAGTCTAAAATGCTTTTTGCTGTTTTTTGGCATTTTCCTGGTAGTTGTCATGTTATAAATAAATGATCATGCCACAGTTAATAATACTGTGTTGTTCACGGGCTGAGGACAGCAGAGCTTTTATCCTCTGAATAGCTGTTGCGCCTCCTCAAAGGCCTGCGCTTGGCCCTAATATCAGGTCTGTGGGAGGTCGGAGCGCGATTGATTTGATGATTTGCTCGGGCCAAGATCAGTTGGAAACCTTGGCACTGCACATTCACAGATGATCAAAGTACACGAAAGGGGGGGAAGTTTTAGACAATCCTTGTGTTAGTTGTGGTCACATGTCATCCTCTGCCAACACTGATATCTTGGTGTTTTTGGCCTTTTTTTAAAAATAATTCTCATTATGAATAGTTGGGTTACCTCTGGTCAAACACTGCATTGTCTATTCCTTAGAACCCTTATGCAGGATCAACCCCCCTCCTCCTCCTCCTCCTCCTCCTCCTTTTTGTTGGGGATGCAGATGAAGATACTTTAGAAATGAAGTCACTGGAACTAGGTCTGGTTTGTGACTGCTCAATTGTGCTGTGCAGTGGCCATCTGCTCCCCATACAGTCATATCTCTGTTGTATGGGACATTAAAAGAGGGAAAGTGGAATCTGGCTCATTAATTCATAGCTGCACAACCCTCCACTTCATGGCATATCAACCAGAAATTCCTTGTAGGGATTTTTCAGACTCAGACTGGAGTTGTATGACGGCTTTTGTCTGTTACTAGGCTGCTGTTTTTCATCTCAGACACTTACACATTCATTCTGTCATTTCCCACCAATTGGGATACATGTATTCTCTTGGCTTCCTCCACTTGTCCAATTATCCTACAAAGACCCCTTTTTGTTTTACAGAAATTGTAAATTGGGACAACCAGATAATATATTTTTGGAATTTCCCTCTTGTGTAAGTTGAATGGATGCGGCTGACAAAATGCATTTTAAGTGGAAAATAATTTTGAATTTAATGGCTCTTCATAGCGCAGCTGATGGTGCCTGTTTTACGGTTTAATTACATGTTACATATTTAGATTTGTAATTAGGTTGCAATAACACTCGCTATATCTGCAGAACATTAGGAAATTACATTAAAACAAATCAAAGAAATAAAGTGAAACACACTAACGTTGTTTTGAATGGCTAACATTCACGACATACAGAGGTGAAATTTCACTCCTATGGTAATGGACAAGAGTCTATTTGGCAGAGATCTGTGTATTTCTTTCAAGGAATCAGAAATTAAGTCAAAACTGGGATTTCTGGTCAGTTCCTCGCTCGCTGAAGGCGACAGAATTTGCCATTTCTAGAGAGAATCCGTTTAAGAGTTAGAAATTCATATTGCTACTGGGATTATAGAAATGAGACTTACTGTTTGGGGGCTACTGAGCACTGATGATAATATTTGCAATTTCCATAGAGAGTGGACTGAAACCTCATCCAACTCAAACTTGTTTTTAATATGTTTCATGTTTTCGGTCCAGTATATGCAAAGCTCAACTACTCGTAACACTGGTTTTTCTCATCACCTTGATGATACATCCCATAAGTTGTAACTCCTTTGTGTTGAAGCTCGTTGAAAATGTAGTTTTTTTTCACCATTTTCTGACATTTATAGACCTAATGATTAATCATCTGCTTTTGTTATCAGCTGTCTTCATTTAGTTCGTTTGAATAAGCCGAACATTTGCAGAGCATACAGTTATTAAATGTGACTTGCAGTGTATTCAAATTTATTAAAGTCACTATTTGGTAACATAAAATTCACAAAAGAAATTAGACAGTTCATGTGTCTCTGCCCTTCACTGAATTTGTAATATCCCTGGTTCATTTATCATTTCAAAAATAAATGAGGCCTAAGCTGAATAAAGTTTCCCCTAATGAGACTGTGACCCCAGGCCTTCACCCACCTCCTCCCAGAAGTCCAGATAGTGATGAACTGGGGAGAGAAAGATTTCAAGTGTAAGAATGAGTTTCTTACCTGAGAGTAGATCTCATGGTGAAATACCTTTTTTATTTCTTTCTTTATTTTTTTAGTTTACTGAGATTGAATTTGGATAAATCCCTGAAAAGTAGTTATCTACATACTTTTGCAAGAAAGCAGTTTTTTCATGGAGCTGTAACCTAATCACAGCGATGAGATTAAGGTTTAGCGTACGTACTGAATACAAAATAGCTTGGGCTGGTGTTTATCTTGCGCTAGGTTGTTCTTGTTTTCTCACAAGAATATTAACTTTTAAAACTGCTAAATGTGATCTTGAATGCTGCCCTTGGACTTGTTACAAAAAAATGGAGAAAAAACAACACAAACTCATTTTTTCACACATAAAAAGAGAAGCTATAATTGGTTTGACTCCTGATTGGTTAGAGACGGCTTTAGTGAGAGAGTTCACACCGTTCTTCAGTGTGAAGGTCGTCCTGTTTGTCTAAAAAGTGTTTTGACTGACCGGTTAATGTTGCCAAGATGCTCCACAGAACAATTCAGAAAGTCGTTAGTGCCCACAGCGGTGGAACCTTCACCAGAATCAATCCTGGGTCAGATAGATAGTTAACGAAGGGCCAAGTGTTGACCCCAGACAGTGTATTGTTTAGCCGCAGTCGACCTCACAACTGCTATGACAAGACTCTTTATCCTTTCCTGACTCTCCAGAGGGCTCAGCACTCATTAATACTCCTCCACGACTCAATGTAGAAGTCCACCTCTCGTGGTCCTCCTCCTGTCGTTCTACCCAGATCCGTGAGTCAAAGTCTTGCTTTTCCCGTCAGAGTAGGTTGGTAGTTGCTGAGTGCTGTCAGTCTGCAGGATCCTTGTTTCTCACTGACCTCACACCTCTGTCAGAGTCTCCAGCCGTCAGAGCTGGAAAAGCAAGACCCTGGGTCTCCACCAAAAACAAACAAACAAACCAACAACAGCTAGCTTTTGGTATTGTGCTGAATCTGAGCTCGATGTCGGAGTTAGTTTGTGGAGATTTCTCACCCACTGTGTCGGCTCAAATACAAATACAGATGTCATAGGTGCTTTTCCCTATCTGTGTTTCTGCCACCTCACATTACTCTTACAGGCCTTTTGCTAGATGACATAACTAGTGAAGTAAGAAGTGGGAATCCTTTTGGTGGGGAAAGATAAACGGTTATCTCACAGCTCAACTCTGTGTCCTACTCAGTTTATGAAATACACTGCAATTAAGCACTGATCAGCCTCCACCTCTGGTAATACATCCACCCGCCACAGGTTGAAGAATCTCTCTCTCTCTCTCTCTCTCTCTCTCTCTC
>JAVQJL010030754.1:0-20792 GCA_036024295.1 Nannoperca obscura | reverse complement strand
GAAAATATCAGAATAGACTGGATTTAGCTAGAGCAGCGAAGTTTGCTACCAGTAACACAGAAACGCCAATAACCGGAAATGACACAATACGTTCACCTCAGCACGTCAGCACGTCAGCCATGTATGTATCCCTCTTTTTTGTCCAGAGTTGGATTAATCAGACAATATGGAGCTCTGAAGCTTCCACTTATTTGGAGATAGAGGGCCACTTAGTGCTCTTTATGTGTGTGTGCATTTTCTCTCATGTGATGGTAGGGCAGGATGGGTTGTGATGTTCTATACTCAAGCAAAATAGCAGATGCATTAAAATGTTGTTGTAAGAAATGGAAACTCTGCGCATTCAACCCCTTACCATCATCGCTATCAGTGCTAATGTAAGGCATTTCACTTCTGACAGGTGTATGTGTGTGTGTGTGTGTGTGTGTGTTAGGTAAGCAGAAACAAATGATGAGGTGTCCTGATAAGAAAATAATGGACAAGGTGGAGGTGACTAATGAAGAAATTTCCTCTGCCATGTCAATCAGTTTAATGTTTAATTAACTCATCCCATCTATACCATTCCCATATTTTGCATTCAGTTGAGGTTGAGGTTGAGTTTCCTCAGTGAAGTGTAAGCATTGTTGCTATGGTTACTTGCAGTTTAATAGGCTATACCTTGAAAGTTACAAGAAGATACATCTGAAGGGTTGAGAGATGATATATGGGCAACACAAATTTGTTTTCCTTTTCTTTTTCCTTTTATCTAATCTTTTCTTTTTGTGACACACTGAATACTTTTATATGAAACTGTCTAATAGGTTTCGAGGGAAAATGTGTCTCTGGTGGAGCTGCTAAAAACTCATAGACATCTAGAATGTGACATGTGGTCCCCATGTAGACACTGCTTTTTTGTGAGGGGTCACAAGCCTAAAAGGTTGGAAACCTGTTTAATTTTTAACAGCGTGTTGTGTTTTATACGATTGTCATATGTTTTTATGTAAAATCTTATTCTGAAAAGTAACAAGCTGTGAAATAAATACAGTGGAGTGAAAGGTACAAGATGTCCCTCTGAAATGTAATGGAGTAGAAGTATAAAGTATCGTAATAATGGAAATACTCAGGTACCTCAAAATTGTACTTAATTACTGTTCTGTCACTTTCAGCTGCTTCAGTTTCAGCAGCCCTATTTTGTGCATGCTGGTTCACTGTTACACTGCCATGACTTACTTGGACACTTGGATAAAACGTAGCCATCATTAATGTTAGTAACACCTTTCTTTTTCTACTATGATGAGTCAAAATGTCTTTGGCTGAAAGGTGCAAGTTTGCATGATCTAAGTGAACGTGAACATACCTACAGGATGCAGTCAAAACACCTGTGTGATTGTGCAGAGCTTTTGATTGACACCTGCCAACCTTTTAAGAACGCATCATATGTGAACATGATATAAATCTGGCTTACCCACTAAATCATATTGTTCTCTGTTCCTCAAATTGGGACACTGTTAAACTAACATACAGGAGTTAAAATGTTTGAAGTTTACTAATGACCAATTCTGTTTTCTGTTTTAAAGTGATATCAACCAATATCCACCACTTTACTAGTGGAAGTGATTTGACTGAGGTGAAAGCAGTACATACTATAAAAATGGATGACAAAGGAATAACCAACATGAAGTGTCTTAGTAAGGTTATAGGCCACCACAAGCTTCCGGGACAGCTTCAGTGCTCCTTGGCATACATTTTCCAAGTCTGTGGCACTCTACTTGAAGGATGAACACCATTCTTCTAAACAAAACTCCCTCATTTGGTGTTTTGATGCACATGCTACAAAATGCAGATGCTTCCAGAAATGTTGTGTGTAGCACCATTGATAAATGTTACCCCCATATAAATTAGATGTATTGCAGCATATTACAGTGTGTTTGATTTAATACCATTTTACAGCACAGTGAACTCCATTAATGGCTTGGAATTGATGTCATGTGAGGTGTAATTTACACAGATCAGTCACTTCCCTCTATTTCTTCCCGTTCACTAAAGTTCCACTCCACCAATGGGTGTCTGTGTGTGTAGGTCTGCATACATCATAGAAAGCATGTGTGAATCTGTACTTACATGTTTGCATGTGCATATGGCTTTGTGGCTCTGTGCCCAGTCTCCTTGCAGTCAACATATGGTTTCCGGGGATGTAAAACTTCAAACAGCAGCTTTTGGTCGCACTGAAGGACAGCATCTCATTAGGGAGCACGTTAGGATGTGTGTGTAGCTGGGTTCGTGTAGCTGTGAAGAAGCAGGCAGAACTGAGCCTGCAGGAGAACAGGTTATCAGTTGTGCTTCTTGATTATCTGCAGTGCATCTTATCAGCAGCAGATGAGAGAATTAGGTTGAGAATAATTTTCTCTGTAGCAGTCCTGCATGCCAGCCCTCTTTTTCAACAACTTAATACAGGGATAATATTATTATGATGTACTTTTTTTTATGTTGCAGTCACCAGAACAAAATGAACTTTACTTTTGTTATTATTCCTGCAGGATTGTGTAATTTTCCAGATCAAAACAAGTTTTTTACTTTGCTGCTTCTTCTCTGAGCTGCGCAGAGGAGCCATCTGTCACTGCCAAAAGCTGTAGGTCCTGCTTTGTATGACTGACAGGAAAATGGATACAATAAAAGGAGATAACACAAAAAGCATGTAATAAAAAATGTTCACTATTTTGTGCCACCGGGCTACTGTGGGTCTTTTAAAACCT
The DNA here is from genome assembly GCA_036024295.1 of Nannoperca obscura. NCBI lineage: Eukaryota > Metazoa > Chordata > Actinopteri > Centrarchiformes > Percichthyidae > Nannoperca > Nannoperca obscura. Next base: position 18,063 of record JAVQJL010030754.1, on the reverse strand, counting down.
GATTGTGTTTCTGTCAAGTTCAGAGAAAAGGCCACAACTTGAGCTCAGCCAGCGGCTAAATTCATAGTCAGGGAAACGTTGGAAAAAAGATTTTGAAATGAATCCTATAAATGATTAAAATGATAAATAGAACTGCCTGAAAACGTTCTTCGTCATCTGATTTTTGATGAGAAGATGGCATCAGTCATTATGTGTGAAAAATCAACAGTAAAGTATTATTAGTTTGGAAATGACTGATATATTCTTTTTGAATGTCTGTTTCCCTGCATCCCTTTCTCTCCCTCTCTCTCTCTCCACCCCTCTCTCTCTCTTCTCTCGACAGATGATTTATGGATATCTTTTATCAATGTTGAAAGCAGGGCTCATCTGTTCTGAACTACTCAAGTCCCATATCATACAGTGAAAGAAAAAGGAGAGATTGGAGTATAGGGATTCCAACCTGTGTGTGAGTGAGTGAGAGGGACAAAAAATGGGGGGAGGCAGTGACTGTGTCAGCCTTCATATGATTTAATCAAAGCCATCCATCACATGTGGATAATTATACAGCAGCATGGTTCGTATAACCCGCACCCATCAGTTAGAACACACACACACACACACAGACATGCATTCACACAAAAATCCCAGAGCCACAAAACAGTAGAGGAGGGTCCCAACTCAGACAGAGGTTCTGGTCCTCTCCCTGGTTGCACTCAGGAGTATTGTGGGTGAAACATCAGCTTTTGATGGCCAATTAAATGTGTAGAATTAGTTGCTGGCAGTCAGAGAGCTCCATGCAAAGTCAGCTTCACTGCAAAAAAGTCATTCAGTGTAAAGCAAAGTCTTAAAAGAACTGAAAAAAATATTATAAAATATTAGCACTCCACTTTTTTAATCACTCTTGGTATGGCAATGTCGGACTATTGGTCCTTCAGCTGGTCTATGCCTTTGATCCAGGCTGACATATCTCCAAATTCCCATGAACGTTTCTACAGATATCCATTTCTCCCGGGTGATATAGCTTTGACCTATACAATTAAATATCTACTACATGGATTGGTACACAATGTGGTACAGATACTCATGGTTCCCAGAGGATGTATCCTAATGACTTCTGTCTTTTTCACCCAGGGCTGAATGCAGTCTCAGCATGCTGACGTTAGCATTTAGCTTAAAGTGGCGCTGTGCAAGATTATCTGTCATTGCCGTAATGTAGGGTTAGGGTTACACATCTTTAACTAACTCTGTAGACAAGGTAAAATTGATCAAATAAACAGCTGTGCAGCAATGCAAGCAATGATGCTTAAATGTGCAAATGTGTGATATGTGGCCTGACACCTTTGTTCATTGCTTTCTGTCACGCCCTCATATCCCAAAAAGGAATCCCTGTCCCATGCCAAGTATTGTAAACTTTATTCAGTTGTTGGAGTTGAACTGTACAGTAAAATTGTTTCATTTAGACTAAAAGGAGTTCCAAACCCTCCGTACTAAGCAAATTTGCTTTGATCCTCTTGTGAGAATGCTTAATATGTAAAAGACACTCAATAATGATTCTGCCAATTACACGCACATCAGAGGATGATACATACTGCAACAACAGATTAGCAGTAATCCTGCCAAGACGTATTTTTGTTATTGTGGTAGCTCATAATCAACCAACAATGCTGCTATTACGCTTTGAGTGATCCTGTTTTAATGCTGAGTTAGTGTTTACATTGATTTGATGAGGTGGAGTTCGGTGGGTCCATGGGCTCTCATAGGATTGTAAAACAATATAGTCTAATGAATGTGCACATATTGTAATGAATGCATGCCAGTTCTTATACTCTAAGGGTTATACTTGTGCAATAACGTCTCTCTCTCTCTCTTTCTCTCTCTTTCTCTCTCTCTGCTGACTAAGAGAAGTGAGATATCTTGTCCTTTTCCCCTCTTTTCTATTCCTCACACATTCTCTCATTGATCATGCGAAGGAGTGACAAGAATGCAGCGTTGAGATTTTCGAGGGAAGCTAATAAAAACTTTCCAGCGTTTTTCCTCTTGTCTTTCTACTTCATCACTGCGACATCTCAGTCGTTTTTCCTCTCTGCCACCTTCTCTCCATCTGACACACTCTAATAAACACAGTCACACATGCAAAAGCCTGCAAAAGAAAATCACATCCTCATTTGTCATTACCACCTTATCTAGTCTTCAGCTGCAATCTTTCTCGCTGCATTTCATTTTCAGTTGTGACTGAGTTGTCGGTGCAGGTAATGAGAGGGTTTGAGCCTAAAACAGAACAGATTTGTCAAAGAAACCAGCTGGTAAAGTGAGGTAGGTGCAGTTCTGAAGCTGTAAAATTCAACCGGTTCAAGCCTTGCGCACAGTGTGTGATTGTGTGTGTGTGTTTATGTGTTTTTCACACGAGTGTGTATTGTGTCTACAGGGAGGCAGTTGCAAATTCTAGTCACTCGCAGCATTTATGCTCCCACAGTGACCTGCCTTGCCAGTCACAGCTAAAACAACAGGAAACATCACAACACACACACACACACACGGGACGTGTGTGTGCACACTGACTAATGTGAGCATTAAGTGCCTTCAGTCAGGGTGTTTATTCAATGATCTAAGAAAATGAAACTACTGTATCTATTTCAATTATGCATAGACATAAATGTAAGCTATCCACTGCAGCGACATCACAAAAGAATGTTACAACAACAGACTTATTTAGCAGAGAAAATAAAGGTGAACAAAACAATTGTTATCCAACCTGTTTGTTGACCTTTATTGCATGTCATTCCCTATTGGTTTCCCCTCATTTCCTGTCATATCCTACTTTTGACTGTAAAAAAAAAAGGCAGAGAACAAACAGAATAAACAATCTACTTTCCCTAGTTGTGCACATGCACAGTTATCCTCTCCAATCAGGGATTATTCCTGCTATTTTCAGGTGTGCTCACTTTTACCTTCAACTAAAATAAAATTATGAAAATAAACCCATGTTGTGATAAACTGAAATCATCCTTCATATGTGTTGGGATAAAGGTATTATTAGTAGTATATTAAGGCTTCCAACTTTAGGTACTGGGATATTGTTTTAATAATACATTGTATTTTTATTAACATGACACATTTAGTGTTAGTGGAAGCACATATGCATAATACATAGAACATTAGATCACACAAAAGTAACAAATCTTTCCATTTTACTTCTAACCAAATGGGGGTTTTTTTTTCAAATAAATATAATCAGTATGTCTTGTATTAGTGACATCTTTGCACTGGAAATACATATATAAGTATACACTGATAAGAGCCAGAAATTACTGACAATATGAGTGGGAGAGTGCAGTGATGTAGAAACACTGTAAATTAATGGGCTGAGGTTAAAAATGGCATGTTGCAGGTACGGTTACCATGGTGAAAATATAAAAAAAAACACAAAATGTTGAGGAATTAGACACAGACATGCAGATTGATTGATTAATTCATTGATTTTAGTGTCCTAGTGTAGTGTGTCATTTTCATATAGCCTACAGCTCCACAAACATCAGATTTAGATAAGGTGGAAATAGTATATGCAAAGATACAGTCTTAGTGGCAACATAAACCCTACAAATCTCTTCACTGGAAACAGCTCAGTAAGCAAGCAAGTGTGTAACTTTATCTATATAGCACCTTTCAAGTGCCTCACAAAAAAAAAAGAATTAGCTAAACTAACAAAATAAGCTAAAGCAACACTGCAGTTTTATTGAAAGTGGCAAGCTACACTATAAGCTACTCAGAAAAAGTAACTTAAAATTGAAGAGAAAATAAGATAGCGATGTAGCATTCGGTTGTGCTACCCCGCATCTTATTGGGAAAAAGAGTTTACTACTGGAAACGTTACAAGATTTTGAAAGTAGCTATGCTAACTGGCTGGTGTTGGGAAACATACTTAGCATTGCTACATGTAGCATAATTTCTCCCCAACACCCAAAACAACCTGTCTGTCATAAACTAGCATACAAGAACCTTTGTCTTTTCTCTGAATTATATATGATATTATGGTTCTGTGTAGTTGATTTGGTTGAATTTGAGATAGAAATGTCATGCAAAACCAGATACACACTGGTGATTAATTTTTAGTTCCTTTCAGGGAAGACACAAAAGAAAAAAGAAGATAAAAAAGGAAGGAGGATGATTTTTTCTTAAGCCAGGACATGTGACAGAGCAGGGAGAAAAGAAGGTGTCTGGGCATTCAAAATGCATCACTGAGCCGCCTGCCTCCCTGACACTTGACTTTTTCTCCTCTCGCTTACTTATTTTACATTCTATCCCTTTGCATCACCCTCCCCCCCCCCCCCATCTCCTCGTTCGCTCCATCCTCTGTTTTTTATCTCAGTTCCCCTGACTGTGCCCTGACACTCCAAAGCTCTGCTCCCCTTATTAACTCTCTTTCATGCGGCTGCAGATGACAATAATTGGTTCGAAAACAGGAGACAATGGGATACAAGGATTATCCCCAGTTCACACCCACCACCGCCACCACCCCATACCGAACCCGCGACAACATCACTGCCCTCCACTTCCTGTCCTCCTCTCTCGTGCAGATGCCAACTCCGCTTGTCCTCTCTTTTTCTTGTCCTTTGTTTCATAATTGCTCGTTGGTCTCTTCTTCTTAGCCCACATCTCTCCTTAACACCTTTCAAACTTTCTTTTTACTCTCTTGATCTTTACCACACACACAAACACACATTCCTATTATCTCCCCTCTCCCCCCTCTTCTTTATTCATATTTTCTCAGAGAGCTGTGAGATGAGTCCCCATAGGGATAAATCTTCTGTTCCTGCCAAGAGTGGAAGTGACATTACTGACACAGTTGCACGCACACACACACACACACATACAGAAAGTGAGTTCTGTGAAATGATAATGACATTTGATTAAACACTGTGACTAATGTGATGTCATCTTTCCAAGGAAACCATGAACCTGTGACAAAGTGATGGAACAGAGAGAAGGCAAGGGGGGGGGGGGGGGGGGGGGAAAAACCCAATGGGGGAATAGTGTGGGGTGAAAATAAAAAACAAATGCTAAAAATACATCATCACCCAAGTTCACCTCATGCAGAGTGGAAGAGAAATGTCAATAGTTGTTTATCCCTTCCTTCTTACCGCTCTCCATCACCATGTTTTCCCTTTTATTCTACCCCTCTGTTAATTTCTCCCCCATCTGTTTTCTCCTTGTTTCCATTTGTCCTAAAGTCACTCTCTCCATTGCTCTGGCCTTATCCATCTATACTCTCTCCATCTCTTCCCTCCGGTGAGGGCTCTCAGGTTTCGGCTGCAACTGCTTTAGCGCAAAGGATAATGGTTTGTAATTCACTCCCAGCTCCTCTCTTCTGGTCAGGAGGCCCACTCATGTACAAGCAGATAGAAGTAATCAGTGTGTGTGTGTGTGTGTGAGGAATAATGAAATGAATAATAGAGGGATCCCATATGTGTTAGCTTGTAAAACTAGATCACCAACTGTGGGCCCGAGGAAGCTTGGTAGGCCCAAGGGTGCCCCAGGGCTGGGGGGTTGGGTGGGGGTGGCTAAGGCTAAGCAGGACCAGGCAGACTGTCAACCGTGCGGTGGCTCACCTCAGGGCACAGGCCACATAAGCAGGCCAGTAGCATCTCAAACTATACTGTCCTTTTACCCATCATTTCTCTGGTAGAGTGTAACTGGATTGAGAATTGAAATGTTGATGTTGCGTTCATAGTCGTTTCCACTGCCCCAGAGTGGCCAAAAAAATCAGTGATTGCAGGTTTGATTGTTAGAGTCCATAGAACCAGAGAATTTGTGTACACTGCCTTAATGCAGATACAGCTGTGTAGTCCTTTTCCACCCTTCAACCATATGCATTGTAATCTTAGATACAAGAAGGAGACTGTGAAAACTAAAGAATACATGTCTACCCAATGAGCTATTTCTGTACTTCAATCATTAGATTTCAACCTGCAGATGTCAGACAGGCTGTCTGCCAGTGAAAGTTCAGTGTCACTCAGATTCATCTAAATGATTTTCCAATATACTCAGAAAGAGAATGGTCTCTCAGAAGGGTTTTTAAATGCAGAAATGCCCTTTTCACTCAGAATATGTAATACTACTTTGTTTGCACATTTTGGTCAGATTTAAATTCAGCAAGTAGCCTAAGCTAAAAAAAAAAGAGTTCTGTCACAGAGTGTGTAGCATTTGTAAGACAAATGTTTCTTAAACCACTTAACATACTGAACATAAAAGTAAAGTTTTTTGAGCTTGTAAATAGTAAATAGTTCAACATTTGTGAAATTATATTTAAATTATGTTTAAAAGATTAGTTGGGCATTGCAGGAAGCCTGCTTATTTATTTTCCTGCTGAGAGTTAGATGAGATAGATACCATTCTCCTATTTACGTTAAATATATATACGTTAAATATTAAGATACAGCCAGTTAGCTTAGCTTAGCATAAATACTGGAAACAGGGAAAAGCTAACTAGACTCTGTCAACAAAAGCTATTTTAACACTTTGGTTCTTCTACTGATTAAACAAACAAGTTATTGCCTGTTAGGTGAGCTTTAGCGATGCTGGTAGGCAGATTTTGTTAACTTTACCATATTTGTTAACCTTGCCAACTTTGTATGGTATATATTTACCATACAAACATGAGAGTGGTATCAAACTTCTCATCTTACCCTCTGCAAATGTATTTTCCAACATGTCAAGCTATTTCCTTAAGAAGAAGAAGAAGAAGAATTGTGTTAGTTACATGCATTAATTAAACATTTTGACATAGATTTTTTCACTAGCACCACTTAAAAGGACCAGATTTTTGGAAGTGACTCAGGTCACAGAACCACAACCAATCATACAGTGCACCAATACCCCCCACCTCACCGGTCCATTCAGCTGCTCCACTGGACTTTTGATTTAAGCCCCCAGATTTGTTTTCTTTCCAACAGTTACTGAACTTATCAGGCTCTGACATGGGTGTGTTGTCGCTGTCACGGTGCTGGTCCTTCCTTCTGTTGGCAGCAAGGTGGAGAGTTGCTTTGTTTGTCGAGATGTGCTCAGCAATTCAATTTCACAGCTCCATCTCAGATGAGAGCTGGACGAGCATAAGGAGAGAGGGGACAGTAACTGAAAGGCAGTGGTGCTCATCCTGTGTCCTCTTCTTTTACTTTTAGTTGTTTTGTGTATGTCTCTTATATTTGTGTGTGCATTTATGTTTGCCCTCTTTAATGCCACTGTGTCACTTTTATTTCCATAAAATAATGTTTTATAAACACAGCTGACATGGTGCTCTCCCTGTTCTCCCTCCGTTCCTGCTTTTGTAGACAGCAGAAAGCTGTCCCAGATTTTGTCCAAAAGAATGTGTTTTGATCTCTGCCTTGCTTTGAATCAAAGCCCTTCACTTTAATCAATTATTGAATTACCTGTGTGACAGAAGAAAAAAAAAGTATTGTAGCCACATGAAAGAACTTAATTTTGCATGGAAAGGTCCATTGTTATCCCTGTGATCTTTCACTTTAAGAGATTATTATAGTCTTTCTTTAAGCTTGAAAGAGGATGCTGAAACTGGAATCAAAATTGAAATCAATAAATGTACTTTATTTATCCAGGATGACATGGTGAACTGCTAGAATTTAAATTAGTATGTAATTGTGCTGTAAATAATGGGGCGAGAGTCTGCTTTTGGCAAGTAAGCCATTAAAAGCCTATTCAAATCATAAATTAAAGATAATTGCACATTTTATCATTCTTAAAATATTTTTTGGGCTGATCCGAGTTTTGGCTCTCTCTTCATTGTGTCACTGGAGTGTGAACCCACAAGAGCTTTTAGTCGAGTGTAACTAGGTCTGAATGAATGGTTTGGCTGTGATTTTGGCCAGAGGAGAGAGAGCCACACTGCATAATTCAGAGGGGATGGTAGATTATGCGCCATCTGTGTCCATATCCCAGTGGCCCTGTCAGAATTGATCCATAGCCCTTGACCTTTACTGATACTCAGGGTGTTTTCCACCCGCTCTGTCGTGCATGGTGTGTTAGTGTACAGGCATGTGCGTGTTTGTATTTCTGTGTGTTTGGAGCATGAGTCAGCCTGCTGCTCGCTAACCTTTCCACTGGATTACAAAGTACAGGTCAGATACACACGAAGAGTTTTTCTGTCTTTATTTCGTTGTCGCTCAAATCAAAAGGTCAAGCATTTCTGCTAGATATATACTGGTACTAAATACACTACAGCAAGCCATAAGAATAAAGTTAAAAGGAACAGTATATAACTTATGCAGAAATACGCTTATTCGCTTTCTTGTCTACAAGAGAAGATTGAAAGCACTCATGTCCAGATGCTAAATATGAATCTAGAACCAATAGGGAGTTATATTAGAAATAATTATAATAAAGAATAAAGTCTGGAAGAAGGGCGGAACTGCTAGGCTAGCTGGGTCTTGTCATTGCTGCAAGTTTGGGAAATCTACTTATTTGCTTTCTTGCTGAGCTGGAGCCAGCAACCTGTTAGCTTAGCTTATTGTTAGATAATTGTTGTTTTTACACATCCTTTTTTGTACAGATTAAACAGAAAAGGACGTTGTGTGGTACTGGTAGGCAGATTTTGTTAACCTTGGACAGAGCCAGGCTAGCTGTTTCCTCCTGTTTCTAGTCTTTAGGCTAAGCTAAGATACCTGACTGCCAACTTCAGCTTTAGTGTACATACACAAGAGTGGTAATGATCTTCTCATCTAACCATTTTTTAAAATCATGTACATTATCTGTATCATGTGATACAGAAACAACTACGCAATGTGCTTGCAATAGATGTAGTAAAGACAGCGAGGAGGTCAACTGCAAGTTTCACTTTCCACAGTTTTCCTACTTTTATTCGGGAAAAGGTTGTACGTCGCAGACTGGCAGTGGAAAAGAAGGTCTGCAATTGATTTTAGTAAAACAGTCTAATTTAGGAGTTCTGGTGTGTTGTCTCAGTGCTCTTTGGCTGTCTTTCATCTTTACAATCCCAAGACACCGTAAAGGTGTTATACATTATCTTTGTGTCGGCTGTGAATCACTGACCAGCTTGACACAGCATTGAGGACAAACTGACCCTGTGTGTGTTAAAAACTTTCTGTGTATCCTACTCTATTCAAAGAGAAAAGTCTTCTAATGGGTCAGGTGAGTGATGGCTGCAGTAAAAGCATGGCTTTGATCCGAGCCTGGACTGTATGTGCCAACAAATGTGTGACAACATCTATGGATACAGAGACCCAATTTAGTATACACAGAATATGTTGTAATGTCCATATTTGGACTTCAGGTATATCCACCCCTATATTATCACATTACAGATGATGTGATGCATGATGCAATCATTTAAAATACCTTACAGTATGTGTATCTGAAGTAGAAAAGGTAGGAAAGGAAATCTTACTTTGTATGTACTCTAATTACACTTTCCTTGATATCCACTGTAGGCTGATTTACAGAAGTGGTGGTATTCTCTCCACAAAGCCATGATGACGATGAACGAGGTGGCTAATCATGTTTTTGGTGTTGCAAATATACTTTGTTTCCATGAGGCAGATCAGTCAGCGCTATACAATCCAAAGTGGGCCCAACTTTTTATTGAAAATATGCATCTCTGTCTCTCTGAAAAGCTTTCTTCAGCAATTTCTCATTTCCCTGAATTTTTATTCTTTATGGCATATTAGTTAACTTGCTCTCATCCTTACATCCTTAATATGAGGGCAACCACACAGAGACATGAGGAAGGCACTCTGCTGCAGAATAATGTAGAGCACTTTCAGTAATTGACACCAGTGTATCAATAAAATATTTAAAAAAGGAAATATATAGCCATATCGATTTTATGCCCCATTGCACTTTGATTTTGTATGTTGAAGCTGCTGTGGTGAAGAACTGGACGTCTTTTCCACAGTGGAGTTCTCAGTAGAGTCAGGGCAAATGACGAGCCGAAGATGCAGTTCTTGCTTTTTGATTCTGAGAATCTGACACCAACAATGTTGTGTGTTGCATCTAAATAATGGGAAAATATACATGTGGTTCACAGGGGGTGAGCTGCACCTTTAAAGTCAGGGAAGAAGTGACAATGCAGCAAGGGAGGACTGACACAGAACAAAAAAACCTTGGAGTCTGGATTTTAAAGATTTCTATTTGATAAATTAGAGGGCTGCACAGACAGTGAAAAAGACAAGAAAATGTGCCAACGTGCACTTTCTTCAGTCCACTTTCAGTCCAGGACTTCCCTCGATGCAAAATGAGGCATGTAAGATGAGTAGCCTTATATATAAAGGTTACTCTACAGGTGCAGCTACTAAACCAATTAAAAGAAAATAGTTCCATAACATTGACACATTGACATACACATACTGATATAAATACATACACATATTAGCTCATACACTGGAAATGGGATCCACTGGTATAGAAAGACAATATGATGGAGTTACAGAAAACAGCTCATATCTTATTCTTCATTTAAGCCACTGGGGTGTTTTAAGGTAAAAGATCTATCTGCATACAGACTGAAGTAAAATGTGATGCACACTGCCACCACAGTGATTAGTAATTGTCATGTAAATGCCACAGAAAGCCAAATCCAAAATAGAATGATTACCATCTGAAAAGTGTCATGCAACAGCTGATTTGGAATCAGCATGGCGGATAGCTCTTTCATGTTCATTCATTCTAAATCTAAGCTGTCCCCATGGTTTTCCTTCATATTGGATGCCACATTTGGTACAAGCAAGAACATAGGCAACATTACTAGAGCTGCATGTTTTTTAATTTTGCTTTTAAATGTCTTCCCTTGGCCAAAATTCTGCTGTGCTGTCATTTTAAAAAGGTCAATACTTTTACCAGCTCTGTGACCAAAAAGGAGAAAATTGAAAAAGTAGCATTTTAAGGTGGAAATACAGCTCCATTTTCATTATCACATTCCTCTTGTAGATTGGGACAAGCCAACCATAAGCTACTCGCTCTCTCAAAGCTAAAAACTGCTCAATGATCTCATACCAGTGTTACAGTCTAAAGCTCTTGACCACGAGTCTCTACTCACTGTGAACTAAACACAATACTGACCTTTAGTATCTACTTTTGCTTTATATTAAATGTATTATCTCAGGGAAAGATCAGGAAATCACTGCCTACCCTTGAACCTCTATCCAATTATGTACATTAATGTAACATTGTGGGTTTATGGGCAAAATAAACTGTTTGTGTTTCTGAATACTGGTTACTGTAATGTCTTCAGAGCACAAGAGCAAGATAATTAATACACTAAAATGATACAATTCTTGATATTTTGCATCTGTATTTAGATTCTTTTTTGTGCCAGGAATTACAGCTTGATGTCCTTCGCTGAAGTGGGCGCAGCCTTAACATAAGCACAGTCGAATTCCTCTGAAGAAGCAAATCGGCTGTGTGATGAGCTTGAACTAAATGACTATCTTACTGTAATTCTCGCCAGGGTTGTGATTCTTGAATACAAAGTACGACATGAAAGGCCGGGAGCCTCGTCTCTCACACAGCACACATCAAAGAGCAGACAGGCGAATGACACCAAGTTTTTCTCTGATCCTCAAGGAGTCAAGAATGGGAACGAGTGCTCCTTAAATCGCTGTGTCTTCCCACCCAAGCGATTCCCCCGCCTCTTTTCTCCCACTCTTCCCTCATTCTCAGCTTTTGGGATTTTATCTTTAGTTTGATTGACTCCAGATTTTTTTCCCCTCCTCGTCACAGCTGGCTGAGAAGTTAAGGCCGTTAGGGTTAGTATCGATGTGATGAGCACAAATTATTCTACTTTCATGGTGCCATTGTAAGGCATCTGATGTCGCACCGCAGATGCCTGTACACATAGAAGAGTATATTGAGGGAAAAAAGAACAACGTGCATGGTCGTCTTAGTTAAGGCTGCTGTATATGTCTGTGTGTGTGTGTATGTGTGTGTGTGTATGAAAATGTGTGGGATTGTCTTGGTTGCACTAATGTGTTGTAGATTTTCTGTCTGATTGTGATTAATTAGATGATGAGAAGTGTGCGCTGACAAGCTGCTTATTCTGATTAGAGAGATCAGCTTCCTGTGAGATGCAGAACTAACGAGGCTTGTGAACCTCGACACCAACTGTTCTTAACACATCTGCACCTTGTCTGCACTCTCCTCCCACAGCTTTAGCTTTCTGTCACCCCTTCAGCTTCATAAGTCAGTGGCTCTGTTTTCTCAGTTTTAATTAGCTGAGATACTCTTGAATGTTGGGTAAAATGCATAATAAACATCTACTGTGTGTGCTAAATAACTTAGCTTTGCAATACTGCCGTTAAGCTACAGCTCAGTAACCATGTGCTAAGCAGAACAATAACACATTAAAGAAATACTTTTGAAAGAAGAAATAATCTTCCTCTTACAAATGATAAGTCCAATTAATGAGCAGTAAAACACACTCTTGCTAACCCTGCCTAAATCTGCAGTTATTAGTTATTAGTTGCAGCTAATGTCAGAGTTAGCAAAGTTTTGATAGATTTGCTGTGTTATACATCCGACTGCTGCTGACTTTATGACTGTCAAAGTAAGTTTCAGCAAATCATTTTCTGTTTTTATCACAAAAGTAAACACAATTAAAGTCAGATGTTTACTCTCCTTTTAGCTTTGTTTTGGTCTCCACCAATTCCTGAGAGAAATATGTATACTTAGCTTGCTAAACGCTCAACTAGCTTATTTTTCTGTGTGTTGTTTGGTGCTGGGCAGGTAGTGTATAGTGGGTTTATCTGAGTACTTTTGCTGAAAACAGTTACTACTGGAAATTAAGTTGATGAATATGGAGTTTGTGTGGTTCCTCCTCAAGTTTATAGGGCATTTTAGCTTCTTTCAACTAATTGTTTTGATTTTCTGGCCCACAGAGTTAGGTGGTAACTTCCTGGAGAAAGCAATTGTACTGCAGCTTTAAAGCAACAGGAGATAATTTAGATTTATGAAACACATGGTGGTGAGTTACGATTATTTTATAAAACCATTAACCCACATGAAAAACCATTAACCCACAATGCTATCACAGTGCAACACTTCACAAACAGAACCTCTTAGCCTCTTTAAAATTACTGTAAAGTACAGTCAGAGTACAAGTGGTTCAAGTGAGAAAAATATTACCTCCACCCTTGAGAAGCTCTGACTTTTGATCTGTTCTTTTAGCATTATCCTAAAATATGACTCTGCAGACTAAACAGCGCTCTGCAGAATCACTTCTAATAAAAAAGTGGACCACCTGGACCTCTAAATGATTCACCACTGTTCAAGCACTTATGAGTTGTTCCATGTATCACCATATTAAAATGAAATTGCTCTGTGGCTCTGGGATTCAACAGTAGGATTACATGACTTACAAGTGAACAAAATATTGACAGAATTATACAGCAATTGGTATCATGCATTTGAAACCTACAAATGAATCTTTTTTTAAGCTTTTCAGTACAAATAAAACATTTGTATGATGATCATACACAACTAGGAAGACTTAAGTGTAGAGAATATTTATTTGTGAATTTTTCCCTGCAAGGATCTGCATACTTTCCCATCCAGATCTATAATCCTCCTCCCTCCCTGCCTACTTCCTTCGACCAAATGGCAGGTGTCCAGCTTATTTTCCAGCCAGGGAATTGAAGGAAATTAAGAATGCGGCTAAGCTACAAACAATAAAAAATCAATTACCTTACTGTTGGACGGTAATTCAAAATTGGAGTCCACTTGGAGTGGGCCTCTGTAAGGTTCTCAATGCACCAATGCACAAGAATATATATTTTATCTTTATCTGGAAAGATCAACCTTGCTGTTTGGAAAAGAACATATAAAGACTTTCCTGAAGAAACAAATAAGCTGGATATCATCATAAAGATATCTGTCGCAGATGGGTGGGCCCCTCTACAAATGTGCAAGTTTGAGTTAAGGTGGATTTATCCTCCCTGTTTGCTGAATATAGCTTCTCACTCTGTGTAGGAAGCCTTTCTCGGCTGTTAGCTGTGTAGCTCATCTGTTTCCTACAGATGGCTTGTCAGTCATTCAGTCTCCAACTCACCAGAGATCCAAAATTCCTCAGAAAGTTTTGCTAAGCGTGTCCATCTGAGTCATCCTAACTCACTGTGTTTCTCACTGATTATGGATATTTCTCTGAGGGCTCATGGCTGTCTTTTATTGTCTCCATTGATGGGTGATGATGGACAGACCATTCTTGCTAGCTCAGTGACACATGCAAACACTCACATACACAGATTTGCAGACCTGTGAAGCTGTGTGACATCAGAAGAATGAAAAGTCCCCTAGCACACAACATAGAAAAAAGACAGTTGGTGAAAGAGAGACTGATGGAAGACAAACGTATGTACTACAAATACACACATACGCAATTTTACTGTTGGAAACACACTAATCATGTGTGCATTGTCTTCCATTACTGCGAGTCAGGTAATCAAGTGGCTGTTTCCATGAGTTCTCTCCTCATTAGCACTCATTAGTGGTTCCTCTCCACTCCACTACTTCCAGGATCCTGATTATCTGAGGATCTGAAGTTGGCTCTACAAGAACAGATACTTCTTAGAGATGCAGCAACAGACCTCATTTATCAAGTGAGCACGCAGCCAAATTTCATTATTACACTCAGACTATTTTTTCTGAGATAATTAGTATTTAGCAATTTGATTTCTTATTCTAAATCAGATAACCACTGCATTCAAATCTGTGACCCCTTGACCTTGCAAGCTGGTTTCACTCAAGGCAGGAAAGACTCTTCATTACAGTCATGTTTAAATTCAGCCTGTGGAAACAGTTGTATATGTATATGTATATATAAGTTTTCTGTAGGTTTGGGGGAGATTTGTCAGACAACATGACCCCAGGGAGCTGGTTTTTGAGTTGCATTATGGGAAGTGTAGGATCCAGTGTTTTTGGAGCTTGACACATAATTAGGAACTAAAGTCAGAATATCTTGTTTTTTGCTACTCTGATTTTGAGTATTCTTGTATACCTTTATATCTTTTTAATCTGTCTGTTATTCTGTTATTATGTCTGCTATTTCAATAACTTTATTGAGCAGTGTAACTGTATCAAAAAGCAATTTCCCTTCTGGGATTAATAAAGTATTTCTGATTCAGATTCTGATTAGTGCAATAATTAAATGCTAGCATACTCCTTTAAACTATATTGCTACAAAAAAGAACATCACACGCAGTCAAGGGGAGGGGGATTTTTAAGACGTTGGACAGTTTTTGTGTAGCTGCAGAAAGCCTTGCTTTTTGCCTGAGCTTTAAACAATACAACAAGTTAAAGGATAGGTCCAAATTGTTTTAAGTCAATCTTAAAACAATACTCACATGCCTATTTGTACATTGAAACACGTTTGTGTTAGTTTTCATTGTTTCTCATGGTCATATTGATCATAACAAGATCCCTTCCTAAAGCAATTCCATTATAAGTGATGGTGGACAAAATCCACAGCCCTCGTTCTGTATCTACCAAACACACTTTCCCAATTTGGCGGTCTATTTTTTTAACTGCAAAATTACCTATCTCTCCTTCTGCTTGTCAATGCCACTGCTGCCCTGCATTGGTATTGCTGCCTGTTCATTCAGCCAGACCACTACCACCACAGCATCCAACTGCAAGCTCCGGTTTAAGATATTTGCTCATCACACCTCATTATCTCTTTGTAAACAAATTTGCAAGGAGTGATGAGGTCGGAGCCTAGACACCAAACTCTAACACCAAAATATGTTCTGGTGTTAAAATGAACATTTCAAACGTAATTTGTCTGACTGAACTCTTTGAGTACATATAGGGGTATGGGTGTTGCAGATATAAACAGATATGTTAATATTTGGTATACACATGTAACACCTGCTAAAACTTTAAATTAAACCTTCACCGTTTTGCTTACACTTTCCGAGCTCATAAAACTCATTTGACCCGGATAAGAAAGCAAACAAGAGATTCTAACAGCTTGTTGTTTCTACCACTCAGCACTACTCCAGTGGATACAGGCAGACACACTCAAGATAACACATTCCTGTCGATGTAACTGTCACTGTCAGGACATGATACAAGCCACCAGCACAGAATATGTCAAAGTAATTGAAGCAATGCAGGTGGAGGCAATGTTTTCCTTTTTGAAAATGACATGTATTTTTGGATTACTCTAGTGGTTTACTGGTTTGAAGAAAGCCACATCTTTATGTCTTAGTTTTAGCACATGTCAGTTTATTGGGGGTATAAAAAAAACCCTTATCTCAATGAGGATAAGGTATTCAGGGAAGATTTAAAATGAATTAATGCTTTTTAAATGCAGTTTAATATATTGATGTTTATATTTCTAGTTTTTCTCTTGGCTCCACTAAATTGTTTTTAGTTGCCCCACCCAAACACAAAATTAGCTTGCTTGCATTATTCATTTTGCATAACCGGATGCTTTCCTCAATCTTTTCTTTGACAATTTTATTAGATCTGCAGACTCATTTTCATTGTGTCTGACAATTTAATCGTGCTAACATTTTATTGATCCGGCAGCTTTCATTGCTATAAAAATCAAAGTCACAGTGAGCCACTAACAGCAGGGAGACATTGTCTTTCCTTTCACTTTCTTCCTGTTCTACACCATTGAATTGATTGGAAATTTAACGTACATACCACCTGTAAATTTCACCAGAGGCCGCAGTGCTAGCGTGTAAAGACCTTTGGATTCCTGCTCTGGCAAATGCCTTTATTCAGCATGCAATTCTACCGATTATGTCAGTGTGACGGCAAGAGGAAAAGTTTCCACAATCAGGCACTTTTAAGGACATGTCAGCGGTGGAATTTGTATTGGTTTCAACAATGGCATGATAAATGAGGGCTGGTATCAGCACTGATTAATGAAGTCTTCATTATCTCCTGTTTTCCCCCTTCTTTTCACTCTCGCTCGTGTGTGGTCTCATTGTTTTGTCTGGTTAGATTGCGCCGATTTTGTACTTCATAATGAGACGAGGAACAATAGCAGAGTACTTTTTCAATTCTCCTCCTTAGCCATACTTGTTCTTTTGTCTGCACCCTCAATGAATGACTCCTGAATGTCACTCTCTTTTTTTTTTTTCTCATTTTCTGCGAGCAAATCTCATTGATTTTTAACTATGAATGGTGCCTGGAATGAATGAAAAGACCTTTCCAATTATAACACCGCTTACTTTTTACTGTGTTGAGTTTGTAGGCAGCTATAAACCAAAGCACCAATTTATGAATCTTAAATGCTCTCGTGTGTACAGGATTTTAACTGACATGACTAAATGCCAGCTATTGCCAGTGTTGGGTGACTAACTGTCTTTTTGAAGGAACTGCAATTGTAATGCTACATGGCAGTGTGCATATCCCATTAGATTGTATCTATTACAGAAATGAAATTACCCTCAGTTAATTTGATTTGGATAATATTAGGCTAATAGAAGTTTGCGGCGCTCTGTGCTGAATATGAATTGAGCGAACAGAATTATACATTCATATGGCACACAACTGTAACCGCTGGATGTGAGTTGAGCTGGATTTCAAGGTTTTCTTCCTTTGCTCTTCCTCCTTCTTTTGCTTTCTCTCTCTCTTTCCTTTCTCTGACACACACTTGACACAGAAGAGTAGAGTAATAACTGCCACGGTGCACCACAGACAAATTCAACACTAAGTGAAATAGATATTGCAGCACAAATGTGATGTAATAACAGAATTACATAAGACAGAAAGAAAAATAAAAGTAACGTTTGATTGTTTCATACACAATGTTCTCCAGGCGTTATTGTGCCGGTGGAGGCTATTGTATCTGTTTCCAAACACCTGAGGCAAAATAATACATGCTTACATAAAGAGCTGTATTTGAATTTTTTTAACAAGGCCAAGTCAAGTCTCAAGTCAAGTGTTTGAGAGCAATGTCATTATACTCCAAACACACTGGAAGTTACTGTAAATGGGGCAAGTCAAAGGGAGGAGGTGTGTGCTTTATGGTGAACTTTTCTTGGGCTACGGATGTCTGTGTCTTAAAAACTCACTGCACCCCAGTTCTGGAGCTGCTAGCCATCAAAGTGAGAC
>JAVQJL010030752.1:0-18259 GCA_036024295.1 Nannoperca obscura | reverse complement strand
TTAGACTGCCAGCTTTGAAAGTAGGGTGACACAATATGTTTAGGTTTCAGTTGTATGCTCTGCTGTGCATTGTACCTGGATAATGTCCCCTGACTTTTCATCCAGCCATCAACTGATCAAAATTTGAAAGTTTGGAAAATGCTCATTTTATGTTTTCAAGGTTAGGATTATGCTTGAATTCAAAAATACTGTTTAATGCTAATTGGCAAATGTTAATATACTAACAGGCTAAAGTAAGATGGTAAGATGGTAAACAGGTATTATAGTATTATTATTTTAGACCAAACATTAGCATGTTAGCATTGGCACTGTAAGCATGTTAACATTCTGACATTAGCATTAAGCTCAAGGCACTGCTGTGCCTGAGGACAGCCTCACTGAGTTTCTAGTGATGATATAGACACTGAGTCTTGTTACAATAAGGCATTGTTTGAAAATGACCACAAGAAAAGATGACAGTTGAATATATTTACACATTACATGTTTCATAACTTTTCATATACAGTCAGTTTAAACAGTGGGTAGAACAGCAGGATGTAAAATGTTAACTGATTTTGTTTGCATGACACAATAAGTATTATTATGTCTACTGTGATTGTTGCTTTTGTTCTCATTGTGTGTCCACATAATGATAATCAGTGAAGTCATTTCAGACTGTGTCATTCATAAAGAATAGGTGAATATTTGGGCAGATACATCAGAGACAGACCATCCCTGCTGCAAATGTTAATAATTTCTATGAAATGACTCAAACTTTGGTATTCAGAAAAGTAGCCCAGTGCGAGCACATGCAGGGACAGAAATGATGTTCAAGCTGATTTCAGATCTATTCAGAGGCAGCACAGAAGGTAGCCTCGACATACTTGACATTTCCCAAAGCTTCCCTCCGGGTGCACTGGTTGTGTCCCATTTCAGCTTCCTGTTGGGAGCGCATTGCCAATGACTCATGTTCAAATGTCGTTTTCTTGACTGCACAGTCTGTTGTTTTTTTTATTTAAAATGCAAAAATGTCCCTTTCATGCTTATTGAAAAGCTCCTTTCCAGTTCATTTCACAATATGTTCTGTGTGTATGTGTCTGTGCCTTCTGGTTCTGAGAAATGCACAGCATCACCAATAGGCTGTGTGATAACAATTGGTTGACAAGAAGATGAACCCCATCTCCCAGCCCTGTCACGCACGCAGCGTTTTTTCTACACCCACTGGAAAGCCTCGGCATGTTGACAATGAAATATTGCCCAGGCCTCGCAGACGGCCACATGTACGTGTAGTTTAGCTGAACCTCCACTTCAAATGCTGGGTTGCCCTCCACACTGCTTTGCCAATTGATTCCAAAGGGTGTTTGAGCGGAATCAAATGCTTCCCTCTGGCTGCCCTCCCACACAGCTGTGACCCCATTGATTTTCAGCTAGATGCTATGCAGGCTGAAGGGCAGCATGGCGCCCTGCAGAGTACCATTCAAAAAGTGTTTGACACAGACAGGTTAGAACATTCAGTAATATCTTGGTATACTCCGATTAGGTTTATGTGTGAATGTGCATGTGGGCTGCTGAACAATATTCCAAAAGTCTCTGGCTTTATCCTTTAAAGTTTTTCTTTTTCTTGTCTCCTTATACATCCATTTTCTTTTAACCTATACCACCTTCTCTCTTTCACTCTCTCTAAAATCCTTTTTGGCAGTCGCTTACATTCCTTCACTGTCTCCTCTCTCACCCTCAGTCCTAATATTTCCTCCTTCTCGTCAACAGAAGCTGCTGCAGTTGCAGAACTTCAACACGCTGATGGCGGTGGTGGGCGGCCTCAGCAACAGCTCCATCTCTCGTCTCAAAGACACGCAGGCCCACATCAGCGCCGAGACCAACAAGGTACAGTAGCTGCTGCCATCCTCTCAACCATCGCTAATCTATTTCTGGAATCCACAGCCAAACACTACTAGACAAATTCAATGGCCGCATGTTGAAGCACTTACTAGCTATCAACTGAGGTCCAATCTTGATTCAGCAATTTGCATCTCCTCTGTGCGAGCTCTCAAGCTGTGCCATTACTCCTACACAGTGGCTTTTTAGAACTATGAATTTGAGCCACATAAAGTTGAATGCAACTGTTGGGGGAGTTACAGTGTCTCGTCAGTTATGTAAGTCCATCTGGAGCAACGTTTTCCAGAATGTTTTTAACTCTTCTAAACTAATGTCTCTTGAGACATGCTTTCTGATTCCTGCCAGCTCTCATCTCATCCCCTTCCATTTTGTGCATCCTTTCCTCTTAAATTCATTTCCTCCCCCTGCATTCACTCAACCTGCAGGTTTTTAACAACCTCATCGAACTGGTGACGTCATGTGGGAACTACAGTCAATACCGCAAGCGCTTCTCCGAGTGCTCTGGCTTTCGATTCCCCATCCTCGGCGTGCACCTGAAAGACCTTATAGCTGTGCACGTGGCGCTGCCAGACTGGGCCGACAAAGAGAAAACACGGGTCAACCTGACTAAGACCCAACAGCTGTACACCATCCTTCAAGAGCTGGCGCTGATCCAGACCACATCACCTAACATCGATGCCAACACAGACCTGCTGAACCTGCTAACAGTGAGTACAAACACTGGACATAATGTGTATGTGCTGTGTCCAAGATGAAAATTGGCTTGATTTAAATATGCCCCTACAAAGAGCAGCTTTTACTGGGTAAAATCAGGTGTTGAGTTTGAAGTGCAACACAATTCAAGAGCACTTGTACAGCATTGAAGTAGGAAGAAAAACGTGATGCACAGACTTTGTTCTGCTGTGATTTCATTGGCTCGTGGTCAGACAGACTGTACAGTAGCCAGCTGGGACAAAATCTGTGTGCGGACAAATGCCAGAGATTATATGAAGGCAAAGTATTCAAAGCATGAACCTTCGAGCTCACAGCATTCAATTGTCTGGAACAGATGTGGTCTGGAGTGGTCAGAACAGCCATTCACGTTTGAGAAATAAATATTATGACTACTGGAAACACATTGAAAATGAAAAGGTAGATGTAGGAGGAATAATTTAGTGGCTTTTTTCAACCTACAGTATTTTAACATTCAATAGGAGAATGTCATCAACTGGATGTCTGATTTATGCAAGAGGTCAGAAGAAGACAGAGGTTTGCTCAGACAGTAATTTACAGTAATCAGTCAATGTGATGTCTATGGACATTTTATAGTCCAATTGCCAATGTTGAGAATTACTCAGACAAGATTAATTCACGCAATAAAAAATGTCCCTTATTTGTTAACACATTTTTAAAGAGGTACACCACAGCATCTTTCATCCTCCTTGCTTCTTTAAAACCCCACACCTCCAGTTTGTAATGCAGACTTTTTGTAAAGAAATGTAACTGAAATAACCCAGATGACATCATCAGGGTTATTTCATTTAACGTTGGCATGTATTTACTTCTACAGATTTGGTTGACTACTGTAATCTGATGCTGTTCTGATCTGGTAATCATATTTCATTGTTTAAAATGATGCTTTTGCATCATAAAATGATGCAGGACAAAGAGTCACAGCCCCTCTTTCAACATCTCTTCACTGAACATTAAATTCTTAACCTGCACTGAAACCTCTCGTCTGTTCCTGCATCCTGATTAAAAACTAAAGGGCTTTTACTGTCCAAGTGAATGACGTGAAAGAGGATCTCAGTCGAATCAGTGTCTTCTTTTAAATCTTAACCCTTTTGCAGGAAAGCCTTTAATTTAAGAAATCACATACATACTGATTTGTTCTGTGTTTTCTTTTCTCTCTTAGTTGTGACATACTTAGGTGTAAAAAGTGCTACAGAATGAAAGAGTATATCATCATTACTGCTTACTGTAAAAGTTTACACATTGTCACACACTGTCATTTTGCAATAGGAAGTTGGTGTTAAATAATCTGGATTTTCTGTGGCAGAATCACAGGATGATTCTTCATGTTATATTTAATGAGAACTTTTAAATGGGAAATACGTATGTGAGAGTGATCTACTTTGTTGCTGCCTGCACTTCAGCATGAACGCTCGGGTGGCGTTTTAGCACTCCACACTAAACTCCTGAGTGTGTGCATCAGTATTTACTTTTTTGGCAGATGCAGATAAGAGTTCCCTGAATTTAAACAATCCCAAGAGACCATTCACTCAATCAGACTGCAGGTGTTCGCATGAGATTGCAGCTGGCTCCCCTCTTTTTCTGTGAAAATGAGAGAAAACAACTTGACAGGTTTTGGAGCTGAGGGGCACCAGGCATGTTTGCTGGACAGAGTCAATAACCAATTATCTTATGCCACTGCTTATTGGAGGTGATCTAGCTTAAGTCCTGCTTGGCTCACAGTGAGGAAATGGAAAGAAAGTCAATAAATCCTTCAAAATATTAAAGCTGTGTAGAGAGCAAACCACACAAGTTTAAAATACCATTTTCTTCATTTTTGAGTAATATTTGCAAGCCTTTCAAATTAAGTAGATTCTATTGTATCATATAAAATGTGGAGAAATATTTATAGTTAACATTTCCCTTGAAATACTGTAAGCTCCACTAAATCAGAAGGCCATACAAGTATGGTCCCACCAGCACTCCAGCTCATTAAAACCCAGGAAACACAATTACAGTAAGGGAATAGCTCTGAGGAAAATAATGTGAGGCAACAATGGATGCAGTGGATCATTGATGACATGCAGCAGTTGGCTGTAATGTTAACTGGAGCAAAAAAATAGATGCTGCTCTCTCAGTTGTTGCCAGAGCGGCTGTGTTAAAGGTATATGAAGCAATTTACATGTATTAACCACCTTGCATTGCCAATATGTGAATGATTGTCACATTACTAAAAAAATGATACCTCCCACCAACTTTCTACTAGCCAAGAGTGATGCCAGGCAGAGGTGGCCAACTAGCTAACTGTAACTGCTAAGCTAAGGTTAGCCATCTAGCTGTAACTTAGCTATGCTGCATGTATCTGGCGTTGGTTCCTTCTTAAGTAATTTGCAAATGGCAAGCTAGTTAGTATCATGGAGCCAATGGTCCACATACAATATAGCAACATTAGAGAGTAACGTTATTCTAAATATGGTTTTAAATTATGTTCAGTCTCGTGTATATCAGCATGAGTGTGGGCAACAGGATGCTGACTGCAGTTCACTTAACGGCCACCGTTGTCATTAATACCAAGGACTTTCTGAAAAAGATGTAAAAGATGGCTCTGCTTAACACATCCTATATTGAAGCGACTGGTGTGTGAGAAGGCATTTGTGTTAAATACCTAGAAAAAATAGAGTGTGGATAGTGTGGAAACTGAAAGGCAGTGTGTTAAGAAGACATCTGTGGATACCATAATTAAGTTTTATTCAGATCAAATATATCTGCATATTCTGATTTGAATATTGCTTTGTTATTAGTATGTGTTCCATAAGCTTTTAGGGTTTCAGCTGAAATTACATTTTTCTTGGTCATCTCAGCTGAAAGTAATATTTTTCATTTTACTGCTATAGGTCTACCAGTTTCTGTGTAATGTCCACTTTGTTGAATGCAGTTTTAAAGCTTGGGTTAAAAAACACTGCTTTAACTGTATTCTTAAAGTGTCATTTCAGATAAATAAGTATAAACACAAATTCTCAACGTCTTGCGGTATCTAGCCATGAAGAGCCATGAGTTTTACTTTTCCGGGTTTAGAGATATGTCTGAAATGTCTGCTGCCATTCCAGTATAATGTAGCTGAATGGAATTTCCTTTGTGGTGCTTACAACATTAACAAAACTACACTCAAACCTCTCTCAGTGTTGAATTAGTAAACTGCAGAGTAAGTTTAGAGTTTAGAGTTTTAGTGAAAGTACACAACATCCTAATTTGGTCACTTTGCGTCTACTTCACTTATGTTTGCAGTTGGATGACGCATCTAAAATGCTGCTTTTGCCTGAAATCTCTGAAGGAATGTATTTATTTTGTGGTGGAGATGAATGCTAGGAATGAAGAGAGGCTGTCCACACCCTGTTAAACATTTCTACAACAGTTCCAGACTGACACTCTCTTCATGGATACACAATTTATGATGATGTTGATGTTTTAGAACAGTATACATAACAAAAGAATCTAAGCTCAAATGTTCACCTCCAAGCTTTTAGAGCTTTCATTTCATTTCATTTTTCTGTGAACTAGTCATGGTGATTATATGTGCAGGGGAGACTGCAACCCAAAAAAATCACTAAGACTATTTAGATAGTGATAGTGATAGAAGTTACAAGTTACAAATGTGGGAATTTTGTTGTCTCTACTGGCACTGCAGTGACAAAGTTGAATCTAATCTAATGTATAACTAGTCCATGTTTGCATTTTCATTGGGTAAATTAAAGGGAAAGACCACTATCCTCTCCTCTGAGTGTAGTATCAGGAGGTGTGTATCAGGGCTGATTGCATAACAATGTTTCACTCCACCTAAATTGAAAATAATTGAAAATCGTGAACCAACTTTCACACAGTGTTGACATCTCATATAACTGACAGCTAACGTTGCTTCACAACCATTAGTCACAAATGTGTTTTTGTGAAACCACTGAGACATCCACTGGTGATTCATCCCTGAATATAGCGGAGGTTAAACCCAGAAAAACTCAGTTCTTTTGGAGGCTGTATTTTACAGACAAATCTGCTCACACTGGCTCCCTATGTCCTGTTCTGTGCAGGTATCTCTGGACCAGTACCACACAGAGGAGGAGATCTACCAGATGTCTCTACAGAGAGAGCCTCGCAAGCCAGCGGTGAGCAGCACATTGATGTACACTTCTAAATATCCCATGTTAAGTGATCTACCCGTCTCTTCCCCTGTCTTGATACGATGGATGATCCTAATTTTTACTGCACCTTTTAAGAGAAGATGACGCTACTAGCCCTAAGCTGCCTGGATTTCAGAGTGTTAGTGTCACATGTGTCGACATGATGTATTAGAAATGGCTTCATCCTTAAAGTATTAAATTCTGTGGGAAACAATGAATTCTCGACATTGTATCCTGTATCCTGTAATAGATGCTCTTACAGCTTTACACTATGCAGAAATGTCACAAATGAATATTGAAAATCTTTATTTTCCTTCTCTCATGACATTCTGATGCACTGTAGTAACCCTTGACAGTTGCTCTGTACAGCAGCTGTCTTTCCTTTATTTTTTTATGAGATGACTCCTCCTACTTGCCTTGGATTGATATTGATCTCATGGTCTGTGTTTTCTCATCGATTGTAGCAGAACTCCAGCCCTGCCCCTGCGCCTGACCCCAAGCCCACCATGATCGATGAGTGGGCTGTGTCGGTGAAGCCCAACGCTGACCCGACGATCATCAAGAAACACATTGAGAAGATGGTGGAGGTGATTTTCTTTGCCCCTTAACATTCCATTCTCACAGCATTAATTGTAACTTGAGGCTAAGGGTGAATTATCTCTTGTTATCATCAACACCACCATCTTGACATAATAACTGCAAAGTGCTCTTGGCTCTTTGGCCAAATAGCTGGTAATCTATAACCACAATTACCAAAAGGCTGGTAAAGTCACTAACCTGTTCCTGTGGGCTGAAAATAATTTAAAAACCGATGGAAAAGATTCTATGATACATGACTGCCAATTAAGATTCTTATATTATCTTTTTTTCTCTTTCTATCTCTTTTTTGTTGAAAGATTCATTTTAATGGACAGTTGATTGTATAAAGGCAGATATTAAATGAGCAGAGAGATGGGCATAACAAGCAACAAAGGCCCCTGGGTGGAAGGGAGCTGTGGATGTTGTGTTAACATGTTATAAGTCCTAACCACTGGGCTACTGGAGCGCCCACTTATACTTTCATATGTGTAATTGTTGTACATATAGCATATAATTTTATTTTATATGAGTAAAAAAAATAGAATCAGTCTTTTGTACTTTTTTCCCAATTATTTCATGATGTGTCCATGACAAAAACATAACAGTCAAAATATAGTAAGTAAAAAAGCGAAGCAATCATAAAATGGAAATTTACATAAAAAAGACCTCTTAAGTGAAAAGAGCTGTGCAGTGTTTAAAATGAAGATAATGTAATATGCAGAAAATATAAAGAGAAATTTAAGCAGATCCCCATAGAGAGAAACTTTGTAACTTTTGAACTTGAAGAATTAACCTAATATTTTTCAAACTAATGTAAATTACAAATCACAAGCGACAAATATCGGTTGCTTAGTTCAGATCACTCAGGGGTTTTTGCTGCCAGTAGCTTGTGGTAGCTGATGTTAGCTTTACTGCTAACTTGCTAAACTTGTTTTGCAAATGACGTTTCCGAGTCAGTCTACTTGTGCTGTTATATCATGTTTTAGCATGTCACAGATAAACATTTAATTGGTTCACTGGTTTTATTTAAAACAGGGGGGAGACAAGTATTTGTGGTTTCTTGGTTGTGGTCCAATTCCACTTGCTAGCATGCAAGTTAAATGAAAGGCAACACTCAACTATGTAGCAGAATGCACACTCAAACTACCCTTCCCAACCACTCATGTTCACAGTCGGTCTTCAAGAACTTCGACACAGACGGTGATGGTCACATCTCCAGGGATGAATTTGAAGCAATCAGGAACAACTTCCCTTACCTCAGCAAGTTTGGAGAACTGGACAAGAACCAGTGAGCGTTTGCACATTCATTCACTGTTGTAAAATCCAAGCAGTTTACAGGCTGAACCAACTTACAGATGAACCCAGTCGGTCTCGTGTGGAGCTCATCTGTCTCTCTGCCTCATCTTACAGAGACGGGAAGATCAGTAGAGAGGAGATGGTTGACTACTTTATGAAAGCCAGCTCTCTGCTGAACTGCAAGATGGGTTTCATCCACACTTTTACTGAGGCCACCTACGTCAAGCCCACGTTCTGCGAGCACTGCGCCGGCTTTGTGAGTAAACACTGACTACTCACATGTGAACACTAATCATGCTTTGAGTTTGTTTATTACCTCCCTTACAACTGCATACGATACTACAATGACACAATATACTGCACGCGCAATACTTTTAAAGATCATTTTAAATACTGAATCAGCAGTATGATTTATAAACCCTTTAGGCTCCCGCAAAGGTCTTAAACAAATATTGATTTAGTATTTTCAACTGCATTGATTTCTTTACTGAACCAATCGATGGCATCGTGTCATAGTTTAAAAAGGTCAAAGGTCAACTCACCTTACCTTTCCGCAGCCATATAGCTTGATAGACTATCTGCACTTGATTATTTGTCTTGGTAGTCATCGGCAACGCGTGATAGCCCCATCACTCAGAGGTTGCTCCTGTCAGGTCAGGGCAATGCCAATTACTTTGAGCTACAGCCACACACTGCTGAATTTGCACTCTGGGAAATATGGCAGGAAGGTAATTGGGTGAGATGATAACCCTCGTCTGTGGCAGTGTTACATCTGTGTGTGTGTGTGTGTGTGTGTGTGTGTCTCCTCTGGCCCGTAACTTTCCCCAAAGACACCCAAGGAGCCCTCTGTTATTTAGACACAGACAGTGAGTCAGCACTCAGCTGTAATGAGAACAGGAATAGGGCCCTCACATTGAACTGTAGACACTGAGATGACATCCCATTCATTTCTAGATAATGCATATAAAGAAAAGCTGATGCCCATAAGAAAAGTATGTCATACATTATATGTATAGAGTTTCATTAAGAGTCAAAGGAGCACACATTTAGACAGACTCTCACGCACACACACAAACAGAAGTTCTCCATTTTCAAAACGCCATGAGGGGAAACTTGGAATAGAGAGTAGCGAAAGATATAGACTCTGGCTTAGAATATGTGTGTGTGTGTGTGTGTGGCAGAGGTAGATACATTCACCTCTTCCTCTTCTGCCTGCTTTGCACTTTCCTCTTGGCTCCTGTGCAAAAACAATATTTTCCCACAGCCCATTTTTCAGCACTTGTCTCAAACACGCTGTACATGCACCGCAGAGTTCACTCACCTCCAGTGTCTCACATGGATCTTCATAATCGTGCACTGTTTTGCCCGCAGTCACCTTTAGCCTTACATTTTAATTAATAGCGCAGATGAGTTTTACTAAATGCACAAAGCGAGAAGACTCATGACAGGAGAGTCTCAGGAGAGTACAGCAAGTTTTTAGCTGGAGGCCCGGTGCACTTTTATATGAGAGATTGCAGCGGGTGATGCACCAGTCTCTTACAGTTTAGCTTCATAGAATCAGAATAAGAATAAAAGTCGTCGCAAACCTCTTGTTTCCTCTTCTACTGCTGGAGTCTTCTAAAGTGTGACAACTTTACTGTAAAATATTCTTACTGGGGAAAATGTCTTACTACAGTCACATATTATTTTCAGATTGTCTGTCTAGGCCATCTGTCCTATTAATGAAGCAACAATATCAGGCACAGTTCCACACGCTTTTTGTATTTTTAGGTGATCGCACCTACCCATTGATTTCCCATGTCCAAACTGTGGAAAGCTTTCTTTTATTTATTCAAACCAGCACTTATAAGCACCTCCCATGGACATGTTTTGGTGACCTTATCATGCAGGGTTGCAGATTTTGGCAGTGGACAGGGGTGTGCCTTAACACATCTGTTTCCATTCCCTGTAACTTCAGCTAAACAGGATGAGGTTTTCTGTTTTCTTTGCAAGAGTTTTCTCGCTTTGATTTTCAAACCAGTTGAAGACGCACACTGTTTGAGGCTAAATGAACAGCTCTAAAATGACACGTAGAGCTAACACAGCTCATCAGGTTGATCAATTCCAAGTCAGCAGAGTGTCAGCAACATGCACACTAAGTCCTCAGTTACAACACTGGATCTGTTTAGTCCTGTTGCATGCAGGGTGGAGGATTTGAAGGAGGGAGGAGTTCACATTTCACAAGCTGCAATAACTTTTTTCTTTGCATTTGCACAATGCAGAAGATTAAGAAAAAATTGATGATGCTGATTTGCTGTCTTGCCAAGAGTTAGATGAGAAGATCAATACCACTTTCATATCAGTCTGTTAAATATGAAGCTACAGTCAGGAGACTGTTACCTTAGCATAAACACTGACATCAGGGGCTCTGTCCAGAGGTTAAAAAAATGTCCTACCTGCACCTATAAAGCTTACTAATTAACACATTATATCTTGTACAAAAGTCAAAGTGTAGACCTGTGGTTACTACCTACAGTACATTACCTACAGTAATTAAACAGTAATTCAATTTATCCTGCTTGTAACATTTCATTTTAAATGCATTAATATCTAATGTGTCAGCTCAAGTGTCAAACAATATAAACATAAATATCTCACAGAGTGCATCTTTAATACTAAATGTGTATGTAAAGATAGCGTTTTTCTAGTTCCACAATAAAATCCAGAAAAGTTTCAAGTCAGTGCGTTTTCAACTCTCCGTTTGTAGTGCATTGTGTTTTTCAGTCTACAGAGGCATTAAAGGTCAGTCGGTGTAGGAAGATGATGAGAGTTGTGTTTAGATGTTCTGCTCGTAACTGACTTCTCTTTGTTGTAGACCCTCTGGCTGTGCACACTGTTTCCCACTGTGTGTGTGTGAGTGTGTGTGTGTTTGTCTTTGTTTGTGTACATATGTGCACCTACGAGTGTTTGCATGCTTGCATGTAGGTTTGTGTGTGCGTGTGTGTGTGTGTGTGCGTGTGTGTGAAGAGGTCAGGATATTTTGTGCCTCCTTAGATGTGCCAGTGCAGTGTGTGATCTCCAGCTCGGCTCTTTCATGTCATTGTTCCCCCACTGTCTGTGTGCTCCCCGCATCCCGCTTGATCTCGGGCCCCCTCCACCCCCTCTGTCCCGCCAACCTCCTCTCTCTCCCCCTTTCTTTAACTCTATTCCTTTCTCACCCTACGTCTCTCTCTGTTCCATTGTGCCCCTTTCTTTATTTGCTTTTTTTTCCAGCCTCCACTCGGTGCCTCAGCGTCAATGGGGGATATCAGGATGTGAACTACATGGGTGTTTTAACATGTTTAAGCCCATTATCTGCTAATTGTGTGTACTTTCTTTTTACTACCCACTGTTTTCCAAAGCATACGTTTTTAGATGAATTACCTACCTTTCAGGCAGTTATTAGTTTCCAATCATTTTAGTTCACTGTTCACCACAACTTTGAGGCTGGAAACATACTTAAAATAGCTAATTTATAACAGTGTCAAGGCTGTACAGTGTGTCCTTTTTACAGTGTGTGCAACATGCACACTGTAAAAAGGAACATGTTTCCATGGAACACTGGTATTGGAGGGACCCTGAACATTCACATTACTCTGCAAATTAGTTTTAACTTAACGTTGATGAATAACATGATGGTTAAAGGGTTTGCAGGCTAATTTTCACACTGTAGTGAAATGAACAAGAGCTAATGGTTGTCTAAGAAGCAGGAAATTAATTAAGCATTTTATGTCAGGCTTAATAATTAGCAATGATGGAAAGTATAGGATATTTGTTGCTAACAGACTAAACCATGCAATACCACTTTAGTCTAAGCTAGTGTGTTGCATTTATGTTTCCCTGAAATGGCATACAGATGTTAGTTAGTTCTCCCAATCAGGTGTAATCTTTTTGAAACATATATCACTTAATGATAACATAATGTTATACTTGACAAGTCTTTGAAGAGGTAGTTTTGTAGTAGCTAAAATGAATGTACATTAATAGATCTTAAGAATGATTTAGGAAGGAAAAGTGGAGGACACTGAAATTGACCCCAAACTTGGGCACACGGTTAATTTTGATACGGTTCACCCTTCCCCCCAAGGACGTATGCACAGTACTCTGTGAATTGTGCTTCATTTCATCTACCAGTGGTACAAAGTTTGCCTCAAAGAGACTATGCATAGTCATTTGAACCCCTAGATATTTAAAGCCAGACTGCGTGTGTGGAAAGGCCAAGTGGTTTCAGGGATTCTATGAGTTAGCTCATTATTTTGTTGATAGTATTAAGAAGTCTGCAGTTGTTGGAGAAGGAGTGATAATAAAGCCAGTTTGCTATGTTGGAATTATATCAGAAAATGTTAATTTCTAAGTGGGAGGCAAGTGCTTTGGTTAATATTTTAGCATCTACATTCAGAAATGAAATTGGGCCATATGATCCACACTTAGTATGATGTTCCTTGTTTAAGTTTATGCGTAATAGATTTTATATTTCTGTAAGTGTGGCAGAGCTCACTGGGCAGGGGACCCTTATACATTTAAAGAAGGAGAAGAGCTAACCTGTTCTTCTGAGAAGCTTTTATAAAATTCCGCTGGATATCCGTCCAGAACAGGGGCTTTACCTCTTGCATTAGTTTAAAAGAACTACTCATTTCCTCCAGTTAGAATGGATTGTCCAACTTCTCTGAGAGGGGTTAATAGAATATCCAAAGATTTTATTGATCTCCATAGCCATATCAAACAGTGGAGATTGAACTAGCAGGATACGCTTAGAAGTAGAGTTGGATTTAAGCTGATGAGCTAAAAGTCTCCCAGCCCTGCTCTCTCACCATGTTCATTATATTACACAGCAAGACTAGAGAAGCATCTCCTCAGCTTGATCTGCTGATAATACATGATTTTGTGATATTATATTGTGATGTGAGATGAGATGATGGCCTTTTGGTGGTCAATTTGGTCAATAGCTTTTATTTTAAGAAACTTATAAAAGGAAACCATTTCTGTTTCTCAGTTATTCTCAAATAACGTTTCCAAAGTCTGCTTACAACTACAAAAAATTTGGATTTTTGAAAGTGCAGTTGCTAAAAAATGTAATCATTGTGTTAACAAAAGTCTTGTATTTGTATTAAAAATGTATGTGTAGTGCAGTGTAGAGGAGCATATGGATTTCTACAATAGTGGACCTTCAATATCTACCTTCTGTCAGCTCAAAACTCCCTGTAATTGCTGCATCACCCTTCACATTCCTCTTGCCTTCATATCCTAATTAACACCAAATCCTACTGCCCTTTTATTTCTCTGTCTTTTTGCAGATATGGGGCTTCTACAAGCAAGGCTACAAGTGTAAAGGTAAGACAGCAGATCCTTTAGATTTTACTGCTCGACATGTGTGTGTTCCACCCACAAAGGTACAGCCTTCAAAGAATTAGCTATTCTTTTTGACACCATCGATTCCCAGCCAGCACACACACACACACACACACACACACACACACACACACACACACACACACAAAGATCCACAGAGTTGAAGTGCTGAGTAAATGTCATCAACACAGAAACAATAGCAAATGTTCACACACAAAGCTCTGTTCACTAACAGCTGGATGAGCTCCATCAGCTGAGATCGCACTTCACACAATGCACAATTACTTTGCCTTTCAAGGCTCCCGGTAGAGCAGTGTTTGAAGAAGCTGGTTTATTTCACATACACACAGGCCCCCTCCAACACGTCCTGTCCTCCTCTCCTCCTGATGGTCATTAGCTTCCAAAACTCACACTCAGCTTGCTTCTTTTCCCTAATATGGATGTGCCACGGGTGGTCCGTGCTGACGCTAAAAATTAAGTAGTGATAATCTACAGATGTTCCGTGCACTAAATAATTTACACAACATATGTTTCCATCCAGATGTCAAGCTAAAACTTTGCAAATGATGCCAAATCTAAAATGCAAATCAGGCTAATTTCCATTTGCTGGAGTCTTTCAAGAACTGATTGATTACAGCTCAGCCTTATAAATGGGTTAGAATAGTTAGAGTTGGCATATTTTACAGGCAGGATTTCATTGCTTTTTTCTTCAACAAATTAGTTTCCATTGCTGTTTGCAACACAAGACTGCCTGTGTGTGTGTGCCCCTGCACATTTTGTCCAGTTATTTGCCTGCACACACACTGGCATCTCATATTTTGGAAGAAGTTAAAGGTCCTCTATATGAGATATTGAACATTAACATAGCAACAAACAACAATTTGCTATAATAATAATGAAGTCACACTCCCTCTGTGCATGCTGTACTCCGAGCTTCTCTTTTCTTTGTTTTGGTAGCCAGTCTGGCTCTCTGCTCCGCCCGGTCCTCCCCACACAGCACTCTGCATTTATCTGACTGTTTATGGATGGCTTTAGTTTTTAGTTTAGTTTTTACTTTGTTTCTGTTTTTGCAATAATCTGCAAGATAAAAAGGGATTCTGGTGGCTTTGAGGATAGCGATATAATGGCAGTCTCTGGTTAGAGGGGTGATGTGGCCGACACGCCCATTTGTTTTGATGCTGACGCTCTAGTGCAACATCTAGTGGCAGCAACATTTAAGTATTATGTCAATGCAAAAATAGCCAGAGAAACTGGATCTACAGAGTCCTTGTGTGTCAGAGGAAGTATTCACATTCTCCCTGTTCTGGTCTTGAAAAACACAAATCTTGAAAACATTTCACTTCTTGCTCTCAACATAAAATGCTTCCTCATTCATTCAGGTCCATCTGAGGTTGGCTAACTAACACTTTTTATGCTTGCAAGTTATCATCAAACATTTGAGTTGCATAGCAACTACAGTAATCAATGCTCCTTGGGGCCTTTGAGGTCTTGCGAGCAGTGTTCACAGTGCCCTGCAGCTTGTGTTTAGGAGGAGAATTACCAAAACATGTTTTACTTTAATCAAGTGTAACAATTGTTTTGGTGATAGACTCTCTTAGCTGAGCTTTTCGGATGCTCGGAAGGTAACTCAGTTATTATACGATAGACAGGCCTACATTATTGATGCTGTTGAGACAAAAGGAGTGAAACATTGCAAGGAGGTGAGAGGAGCACACACAAGAACTTTGTACATACACACATGCACCACTTATACCCCCCACCAACACCCCTCAATACACTCTCCTCTCTGCAGGAGCGTATGTCTCCGAGTCAGACTGGGAGTGTGTTAGTGTTCTGGCTTGTTCTAGTGCATTAATGATCCAGAGGAAGTCAATGAGAGAGCCCCACAGCCATTCATCCCCATTACCATTGTTAGCCTGTACTCAGGGCGGTAGAGAGAGCGGCAGGGACATAATTGAAATGAATCACCCTCCGCAGTGCAGGAGTGGAGTGTGTTGAGAACTCTGAATGTGTGTGTGTGTGTAGTTGGACATGTGTTTTGCGGAAATAGACTTTAGATATTTAGACTTAGATATGAGAGGCATCTCTGTGGCTTTGTTCGTGGCCAGTATTCTTTACTAGCTTTCAGGTCAATACAATACAGCTACAATCTCACAGCAACAAGTCTTGACATCCTCCTGTCTATCCTCTCTGTTTAAAGAAATAGCTGAATATTTTGGGAAATACATTTTTTCACTGCCTTGGTAAGAGTCAGATGAGATGATCAATACCACTTCCATGTGAGCCAGACTAGCTGTTTCCCCATGTATCCAGTCTTTATGCAACCAGCAGTAACCAGCTGCTGGCTTTAACTTCATATTTAATGGACAAATATGAACGTAGTATTGATCTTCTCGTCTAACTCTCAGCAAGACAAGTAAGTACATTTCCCAAAATGTCTTATTCCTTTAAGCCAAATCCCCACCTTTGTGGGTGTGTTACATGGCTGCCATGGTATTGCCATGGTAATAATAACACAGCAAATCCAGAGAAACCAGTGAAGCTAAACAGTTAAGAATAAAGGTTTTTAATTGCCTCTACCTGGGTAGACAGCTCATCATGAATGATGTTAGGTACTTGACCACTAAGGGAGAAGAAGGTAATTTACTTCTTGACTGAAGGAAATTGTTTCTTTTTTTAATTAGCATCTTATACTGTCAAGAGGTGGTGATGACACCCTTGCTGAAAGTGTCAAACATTTCTAAAATGGAAATGTCAAGGAAAATCTTTTCCAGTGGTTACGAAGGAGAAAGGAAAGTTTGGTTTCTGTGACAAAATAATGAAGGCATGCAGTGTGTGTGAGTGTGTTCAGGTCCTTTGACTCTCACATGTTTTTGTCATGCCTTGCTCGATGACCCATGGCTCCTCTCCTCTTAGACTCCCCCTGGTTGACAGAGTTGTTGCCGGGCACAGTGGGCCTCACCACGCGTGTGTGCCAGAGTTCATGTGTCTGCATGGCATGTACAAACTCTTTCCTGTCATCAGTAGCTCTTCCGTTCGCCCCAATGTTTCTGTTTGCACCCGTCCCTGTGTCTGACCCTCTCCCTCTCTCCCCCCACCACTCCCTATTATCCTCTCGCTCTTGGCTCTCTCCTTCCTTCTTCCCATCTCGCCTCCTCTATCGGCGACGCTCCCTCCCGACCCCCCGACCCCCTCGTCCTCTTCTCCTGTCCCGTCACCTCTCCTTGCCGCCGTCCTTCTCCCTCCACATGAACACTCCGTCGGCAGCCTGCGGGGTCAACTGCCACAAGGCCTGCCGAAGCCGCCTGGCTGTCGAGTGCCGGAAGAGGACCAAGAGCATCAGCCATGAGACGCCGCCGACCCTCCAGGCCAGATCCTACAGCTTCCCTCCACCTGCCAACACCCCACCCAGCCTTCAGAACACAGGTGAGTGGTGCTTTGGTTATTAAATCAGGAGCTCATGATGCATTTAACCAAAATCTGTCATAATTGGTTGCCTCGTCTCTGTAAAAGCCATTGTAAAACTTTAGCAAAGCATGAATGTAACTAAACTCAAGCTAGAAAAATGTGATGAGGTGATCATTATGAGTGAAGTTGGTCTAAGCTTTGTCCACCTTACCACACAACTCGGTGGAGTTCCCTGGTCACTGTTTTACAGCAAATCACATAATTCAGATTTAACCACAAACAACACTGCAGTTACTTATGGGGTTCTCTCATGGCATTCTAAGTTTCTGATCACAAAGTGAACTGAAACACCAAGCCTAGACCTTCAACAAGTAAGGCTATAAGTTGATTCTGTTTTGCATTTTGCGTACTGTCATTTCCTGATGAATATCAAAACGCTGTACGCTGTAAAACACTACGCTGTAATGAATGAAGAATGTAGGCATAATTTCAAAGGTGTATAATTCCTCAATATTTCCCTCTTGCTATTAACTTGGTAGAATATATAGAAAATAATTACCAGCTAATTATCAGCTGCTTATTGGAAAATATAATAAAATTATACTTTTATTTGGTGGTAATTTTTAAGGAATTTCCAAGAAGTTACTTGAAAAAGTTTCATCTACTTACCAGGAAACATCAGGGAATAAAGTGTTTTGTAAATTTGTTTTATTTACCAGACATTACCAGCTATTTATTCAATTCAATTCAATTCAATTCAATTTTATTTATATAGCGCCATATCATAACAAAGTTATCTCAGGGCACTCAATCACATGGAGCCGGTCGAGACCAACTTCCACACACACAAA
>JAVQJL010030749.1:0-15138 GCA_036024295.1 Nannoperca obscura | reverse complement strand
TCTCTCTCTCTCTCTCTCTCTCCCTCTCTC
Organism: Nannoperca obscura; assembly: GCA_036024295.1. NCBI lineage: Eukaryota > Metazoa > Chordata > Actinopteri > Centrarchiformes > Percichthyidae > Nannoperca > Nannoperca obscura. Next base: position 15,108 of record JAVQJL010030749.1, on the reverse strand, counting down.
TCCCTGTCATTTAATTGCCCTGTGTGTTCTCCTTCTCCCTCTGCGGTTTTCTGCCCAGAGCACTGATTCTTCACATCCCGTTCTTCCTTTTCTGCCTCATTATTCGTATCCTGGCTCTACATTCTTTCTGTGTCATCTCCCTCTCTTTTGTCCTTTTTCCTTTGCTCTTTTAATCCATCTTCTCTCCCTGTGCCAGTTTCGTTAGCAATCTGCCCATACCTCGTGATGTGTAGAGTCCTCGCTGGCTTCAGAACGACACAGTAATGGATACTAGTCATTAAAAAAGATGGCAACACAACGGAGTGTCCTTCTACTTGTTGCTTATAATCGATTATTATTATTTGGTAAACGCCATAATGTGGGTGGAAACTACTAGAAAGAACTACAAAAGTGAAACCGCCATCACTAACATCCATCAATCTATCCACTGTGCGCCACTCTTTCAGGTCCTGGTCACAGTGGTAACAAGCTAAGCTGCTTCCTCCAGCTCCTCCTGGGCCTCTCAGTCTTCTTTTAAACCATGTTTCTAAGGGTGAGCCCAGTCACCTTCTACAATCTCATGACCATAGATGAGAGGGGAAATGTCTAGTAGTACAGGTAGTTAACTACCTTTATTTATACAGTGTCTTTCAAGAGCAGAGACGTCACAAAGTGCGTCACAATTTAGGCTTGATTTATATTCTTGGGAGCTAGGCTAGCAATGGAGGCAACCATCTTGGAGTAATGAACGCTCCCAAGCAAGGAGTGTGTCCTGTATTTCCCATTTTGCCATCATGCCATGAATGCAGCATGAAGAGATGTCAGAACTGTTAAAGCTGCATTGAGTTTGTCACTTTATCACCTGATTACAGTATTTATCCAGCAGTTACAGAGCAACATGATTGTTAATGTGCAGGTGTTTGTGTCACCTGATGAATCAAGTGCTCTGTTAGCTCTGTGTTTGGTCTCCACCTGCTCCTGAGGGAAATATCTGGCTCTTTCGCTGCTAACTGCTCCACAATGTTCACCAGCTAACCTCTAACTGTGTCTGCTGCTGAGTAGTTAATGTACTGTGGGTTTATCAGAGCCTTTTCATTGAAATCACCTGCAGGTTGAGAGCAGTGAAACTGACTGAAAACAGTAAAGGCTGTAGAAACCCAAAACACTGAGCTATAAGATGCTGAAATGCTCCAAAGAGCTGAGGGGATATGCAGTGTTTGATTCTCTGCAGGTTTGTGTAATCATTTTATATTTAATAATATAAAAATATATATATTTGTTCAGCTTTAAGTTGGAAAAATTTGCTTTTGCTAGCTTTTGTTTTTGAATTGGAGACACATCCAAGCGTAGGTTAGCATTAACAAAGTCGCATTAAGCCTCAGATTTCTCTGAGTGAAGCCTTTAGATGCCCTGGAGGGCGGCAGGTTCAGTCAGAGAGTTGACACAGTGCTGTAGGAAACCCAGGGGAGACAGCAGGCCTTGAATATAAAGAAAGGTAAAAAAAAAACAAAAAAAGAGGTTATCTGAGTTAGTCTCTGCATCCTTAGGGCAGAGAGGACTTGCACAGCTGAGGTCCTCCTCAAGGTTGGGTAGATAGACTACCAGAGTCATGCTTAATTTATCTCAACAGGAACAACAAAGCCAAAGGAAAAAAGCCCCAGACATGCAAAGTCCCAGCGCACACTGACTGAAACTAACCTCGTGCTCTGATGTACCATGAGCTCTAATGTTTCCACGCAACGGTCTGTTTTTTGTTTCCTGCCTTGGTATTCCCACAGCCCTCTGAGTATGATGAACTATTGTATTGATGAGAATGATATTGATCAGCCTCTGGGCATAAAACAAGGGTTTCAAACCCCCATACCCTTCTAGACCAACCTCCCTCTGATTAAGCATGCAGGCAACACATTCAGACGTTGGTAGTCACCAAGTCTAAAAGCATATGTGAGGTGTGTTGGCCCCATCTGTCCGTGTGCTCCGCTCTGCCTTTTGGGCATCAGGAAACACATGCGTGTGTAGTTTCTTCCCCCACATTGTGCAAGTAGCAGTAAAATACATTTTCCATCCTTCAACTGCATCCACACACTAAAGCACTGGACGCGTTCCAAACTGTGAGATTAGTAGGCTAAACGCTCTTTAGACTAGTGTGGATGTGAATATGGAGAGAGCTGTTCTTAATGCATGAGACCAGCATTCAGGTAGTCCATGGACATCATTTCCAGTAATGGCACATTCTGGAGAGACCAGAGCCCCCTGAATAATGCATCCATTCATAGACCAAGCAAAAATCATCAGGGGTACTTTATGTTTCCCACTTTATGTTACGATTAGAAACACAAACTGCTAATTATTCTCACAGATTAATGGAGTTCCTCAGTGCCTGAGCAACCACACATGCATCAGTTCAGTGCTCTGATCTTATCCAGCGCCAATTTCTGTTAGACAATCAGACGAGTTCACGATCATGCCAAGCAAGCCCAGAGTATTTCTATTAAAATCACTTCAGCAGAAGTGGACTGGATGTCAGGGCTGCAGAGGCGTGTGGCAGCTTTGGTTGCAGATACAGGAACAGTACAAACAGCTTAGTTACTGATTGTCTCCACAGTTTGGATCATTTGTAAAGGTCCTGGTTAGTTAGCACTAGTTAGTCGCAGTGATAGAGACAATCTTCAGGGTGTTCTTCTCTCTGCACCAGATCTGACTGTCACGTGTGTCGGTATTCTCATCGGGTGTGTTGCAAATCAAGAAAATAATCTAAGTCCACTTGTTACAGGGTGGTTCCATCATTTTCTTTCATATGAAAAGTCAGAAATGATGAAGATGAAGATGAGGTGGCAGCAGCTCATTTATCCTTGTTCTGCACGTCTGTCTTCAGACTCCAGACTTACCTGAGGACATTTCATAGTTTATATAGTTTCACTTATATAAAGTTAATATGACGTTTCAGCAAACAGCTGCTTACTTCCACATCCAGCAGTGACAGAGCAACAGGATCCTTCGTGTGCAGTTGTGTTTCTGGCTACATGGCAAATCTAAGTCCAGTGTTCCCTCTCTGTTAGCTCTGTTTTTGGTCTCCACCAACTCCTGAGGGAAATATCTGGCTCTTTAGCTGCTAACTGCTTCACTTTGTTCACTAGCTGGTCTCCAACAGTGTCTGTCTGTCATTGTTGGCCTCTTTATACGGAGATTTCACCTAATAAAGCTCAACAGTAAGCTGAACGATGCTAAAACACTGTGAAACCTGCAGAGCTGGGTGATCGTGTTAGATTAATGTTAGACTTAGTAAATGATCAAATCCAAACATTTAGCTAACATAGACTAACATCACCATTTAACATAACGTCATACTGCACACACAAACTAAAGAAAGGGATCTGTGAGTTTGTATCAGTCTGAGAAATACAATAAAATAAAAGTGCATGAACTTTTTACAGTTTAGTACAATCTCACACTCACCCTGCCACATCCAGTTTTCTCTTTCAGAACCTGCAAATGTGATTTATATGCCTTGAAGGCGTCGTTATGTAAGCAGCCCTCTGAGACTTAATAGGTTAGCCTGCCCTGCAGAGCCCGAGCTCCCTGATCTGGCGTTCAGCTTCAAACTCTCCTCCTAGCAGTGGTCTGGCTGCAGGCGCGTTGACCTCCCTGCTCCTCCACAGACTCCATCCTCCTCCACTCCTGCCGAGCGCACTGCTGCTGCTGCTGCTGCTGCTTATCTGGTGCTCCTTTTCTCTGTTTTTAGAGAGCCATGCTTATCAAGAGGCAAATCCAGGTCACTCAGTGGACAGATGTAGCTTTACACTTCATTATGGAACACTGCCAGAACACAGTATCATCGTCCTACTTTAATGTATGTTTGTCTTTTGAGAAATATGCCAAAATGAAAGTAAGAGAAGACTTTAAATTCTCAAATTAAAGCTGGTAATAGGAGAGGGCTGACAGCCAAAAACACTTCAGGGCTCTGGAATTGACTCATATGGTAAATTCATATAACAAGAAAATGTCCAAGTTCAATGTTGAGTAAAGCATGTTGGAGAACTTGAAGAGGACTCTTTTTCTCAACCTTTGTGGGCTAGTTTGCATCAAGATGTGAAAGTGCAAACATAAACATGCACAAGGAGCAGTGAATATCAGAGACGTGTCTACTAGCAGCTAATGCCGTGATCAGGCTAACTGACGTGTCTTTCCAGATGATGTGTATGTGAGATTTGGTGATGATGGTCCTGCCCTGACACATTAAACTTATGGTCTTTCACCAACTGCATGACGTGCAAAGATGATAAACCTCCGCCACATAAAAAACGACTTGTAAGCCGTTCTTTTGGGAGCTTGTGAGACATCTTACGCTGGTAAAGACTGTCTACACAATACTTTTCTCTTTCGAGATGGTGGCTGTGTCATAGTAAGCGATCGCAGAGTCTGAAAGAGGGTGAGTGTGTGGTGAGAAGCTCAGGTGTGTGTGCAGCGGGTACATGTTCGCTGAAATGAAATGCATGTGGACAGTTGTTGACAGGCTGCTATCGGTCAACACATCAGAATATGTCGTAGAATTTGTTAAACTTGGTGAGACAAGGTAAAAAACTAAAGTTGGACATGCGTCTTTTTGTCGAGACATCATGAGGTGTCCCAGATGCTGTGCATGTTGTGCTCCTCTGTGACACTCTGCACAGGATAAGATCAGCTGGTGTCACATCTGACGCTCATTACTGTTCCCAACACCACACTTCTGACTTCCATCAAGTCACACTCATCACCAACGCGGCCATTTTCAACATGATACGCTGCCATACAGTCTGTTCCTGTGAGCGAGGATTCATGGCGGGATCATTCAGGCGTCACGCAGCTCAGACAGTGACACACTGACAAGTGTCACCAGGATGCTGCTGAAGAAAGCACAGGTGACAAGAGGCGTTTACTGTCTCTTGGAAAGAACGCAACTATTCATTTTGTACATGAAAGCAACGTATGTTGTTTGGCTGAATGAAAGAAGAAAAGTGTGCGTTTGGTTGAGTCTCAGGAACCAGTTGCACAAACTGTAAAGAGAAGAGCGGAGGTAAGGGAGGTTTCTGTGAGACAGACATTTTTACCAACAGTAATAAAGTTGTTTGATGACATGAAATATCTGAGCAATGATCACAAATTAGCAACGCCTGAGCGTTATTACATTCAAATCTAATATAAGTTGGCTGAAGTTGGTGAAGTCCATGTTTGAAATATTTAAAGTATATTAATGGCTTCAAATTGACTCCATTCATCAGCACTGAGCCGTTGCGGTTGCTGGTGCTGCAGCTAGCCGACAATGCAAAGTACAGCAGGTTGCCCGATCCCCCATATCTCAAGCTTTTGCTCCTGCTTTACTCCTACTTCTTGCAGAAAACACAAACCTGGCAACTCTGCATAGATGTTAGTGGTGACACTATGTGGAGCTAAAATGTCTTTTGTAATTTGGGTGTTTTGTATTGTACAGACAAAATGAAAATACCCATTACACATGTTAATGTCAAAGGAAACATTTCCTGTGCTCTGATGACCAACATAATGTCTGAAGGATCATCAGCCACATCCCATGATGCAGTGCGTTCCTCATTCTCCTGTGCAGACTGATGGTGCTGCAGTCAACACTGCATTAGCAGTTAGTCAGTGATGGAACAGTTAAAGTGCATACTGGTATTTCCACCTCCATGCTGATCAGTGAAGCAGCCGGACGATCTCTGAGAATCATTATCTGTGCAGCTGTTAGCACTGACCTTGCTTTCTATGAGACAAACGGGACAATGTCATTGCCAAAAATAGCAGCTAGAGCCACTGTTTCTGAAAGGATTCATAGTATGCTGCCATTAGAGGTGGCAGCCTAAAGGTTAGTGAAGCAGGTAAGATAAGATCAGCTTAAATGGTGCCTGCGGGGACACTGGGTAGAGAGGGACGCAGCATTCCCAGAGGCACTGCAACAGCAGATCGATCCACCGTGCTCGAAGCTGATTGTCCTCCCGGGAACAGATGTGTCTAATCTGATTGGGTCACACTTGTTTATGCTGCTCGCCTCCCTGACTGGGAATTGAACTCCGGCCTCCTGTGTAAGTGGCAGGCACACTGCGGACGAGAAGGCTTTTGTCCACTTCAAAAACTACCATCGAGGTGCACCAGAGGTTAGTCTGGTGCACCGGAGAATCATTTCTGGACAGTTGTCGCTGGTCAGCAGTGAAACAATGAAGCAGGATGTTGCGTGCTCAGCAAACCCTGTCTTAATAACATTGTGATGTGTATTAGACATTTAATTGGCTGTCTTTAAATGTCAGAAGGACATTAAATTGGTTCATTCGTTCTCTTGAGAATAGTTGACCTTAGTTATACCTCAGTGTAAGACACTCCTGTCAGCTCTGCCTTTTTGTTCCCTTCATTTCCACAGAAGCAAGTAAAGAAGAATTTGATTTGCTCTTCTTGTGTAAAATAAACCCACTCCTTCCTTTGCTGCGCTCTGCTCAGCCTGCATGAAGCAGCAGCTCTCCTGTACGACTTAATGTATTTTTCTTAATATATACCTAATGTATTTTAATTTTATAACCAGATATTTCACATATTAAAATGTTTTTCCATTCACCCCACTCCTCCAACAAAATCTAACTACAATACATAAAACTAAAACTTTTTTTTTAACAATTTATTAATGCTAATTTAAGGCAACTCTAAAGTCTGTTCTTCTTCTGTTATTTAAATTATAATTGCAAAACTGCATCCAGACCTTCAGAAATCACAGAACAGTGAAATAAGCTGGTCTGACTTATTTATTTATGTATTGTAGTTAGATATTGTTGTTTATTAAGAGAAATACATGGGTTTATCAATACTATTTCTATTCAATCTCATTCTTAATTGTTTCCTTAACGTTTGACTGACCAATACTTATCACATTAAGTTTATTAGTTTGTTTATGTTAAAACTGTGTAATCCAAATGGATGGAAAGTTTAAATGCAATTGAAATGCATAAATCTTCCAATTAGGCCTAAATATTTTTGTGAGTGTATCTAATGTTCTGCTTGTAGCGTGAGTGTTCACTGGGCAGCTGTGACTTTTATGTAGATAAGTAAAAAGATTAAATTCAGTCAGCAAACCCAAAATTAAAGGAGCTGGATCAGAAACAGGCCACAGAGATGTGTCATCCAGCTCTGGAAAAAAGCTAGTAAGTTAAGGTATTGTTGACAAATGAATGCTGATTACTTAACAAATGTTAGCATTCTTACGCTAAGTTGGTTTAACACATTACCCAAACATCTTGTTGCCACGCTGACATCAGCATTACCGTTTCTTTAAATGGCCAAAAAAACCAACATACCAGTGAGCAAATGTTTCCTACTTGGTGGTTGCTCTGAAACATGCTGTGCTTTGTTGCATTTTTTAAAGGACCATATGTTGCACACAGCAGGTGATGTTCAGAGACATGGCCATGCGTTTCATGATCGTGATTATGTTTTGCAGGCATGCTGTCGTGTGTCTTTTCAGGAATGAGGACATGGCAACAATAAAGTCCATTCAGAATAGAGCCAGGTGTTTAGTAAAGCACTAATGTCACCACCGACTCACCAAAACACACAGAGAGCATCTGACAAATACCCTTTTTAGCTAATGTCTTGTTCTTATTTACGGACACATATCTTGTGTTGCACCTTTGCTCACAAAACGAGCTACAAACAAACATGCACCGGGGGAAGCTGCTGTCCAACCCACTGTCAGTTTGCAGGCTAGATAGCTAATTAGCTAGTGAGCTATAGCACATTAAACAGCCTGTCTGACTCGTAAAGGTCAACACCGGTCAAGTTAGATGATAATGACCATCGCTGATAAAATGCTGTCTGTCTTTAGCCTGTAAGCTGTCGACTCAGCTGTTAATCAAACATTTCTGATATTTCTTTTAAGCACTTAACAAAATGTTAATAGTAAACTTTATTTACATTATTTTTGACTGCTAAAATTGGGTGACTGCACACACACACACACACACACACACACACCCACGACTCCCTTTGTCCATGTCAGATGGACTGATGAAGAAATGCGCACTCAGCAGGATTGTGATGCCGTGGCAGCGGGACGGTTTGGTTGCCGTGGCAGCAGGAGGGTGGGAGATGACTTGTTGCTCTCCTGGGAAACAGACTGGAGTGAAGGACCTGACCTTGGTTTTCTACTTCATTCACTTTATATTTAAAAGGATTATATGTCTCCCAGTGCATCCACATCTGTTTTAACCAATGTCCACATCATAAATCTTATCTAATGAAGTTGTTAATAGATCAATCTGCACGTTTTCACTTGAGCATCATAAAAAAAGATTCACACTATGGATGTAAAGATGGCGTCCCATTTATTCCATTATACATCCCAAAAGGTTTTCCAGGCATCCTCATTCCCAGAGTCCTCTTCAGTTAGTCTGGTCAAGGCGGCTCACATAAATGGCATGAAAATAATTCACTGATACAGCTCTTCATGTGTTCAATTATTATAATACACATAATCTTTATTCATTTTACAGCTGTTTCTTTTTGTAATTATTGTTCTTCCTTAAAACACACACACCATCTTATTTTCTGTGGCAGGAGGAACTCTTCTGACTCCCACTGTTTTTGAGACGTGCTGATTGGCCTGCTGGGTTGCACATTGTTGTCCTTGACAGTGTCACCCCCCCCCCCCCCGTGGGTTTGTGTAGGGTTCAGATGAGGTTATTTTCAGGCCTTGCAGAGGTGGCAGGTTGTGGTTAGGACCACGGTTAAGGTAAAGGGAAACACAAATGAAGGGGGAAACCGAATGTGACACTCCACCAGTAAATTCTAGTAGTAGTAGACCAGTAGTGTCGCACTTCATCGCTAATTCATATAAAATGCTGATCCACGACAGAATTTCTATGACCTCTTACCTTGCAAAAAGCTCTGTATTCTGGCTTTATCATCCATATAGACATTTTTAATGACAGAATAAAAGATTTCAAACATTTTCACATGTTCTATTGCTTTTATCCCCCGCTTGTATTATAAAATGAAAACATCTGTGTTGACTGATGTTCCCTGCCCTCCTCTGTTTCTCTTCTTTCATTACTGCTTCATTATCTCTCTCTGTTTTCCTCTCTTCTGTTCTGTCTCTTCCTCCGTCCCTGCAGCCTCTCTGTAGTTTGTTAATGAGCTTTTTAATTGTAAGTCAATTAACTACAGCTGCTAAGTATATTGCCTTTGTCTCTGTCAGACTGTGTGTGTGTGTGTGTGTGTGTGTGTGTAATGCAGTTACAGCTTATTGGCGATTGTTACCACTCCTGAAACAGCTGATTTAACTTGCTGTAGTTTTCACTCTAAGTTCTCCATCCTATCAATAACATGAACAGAGTGAGGTTTAAAACTGTTACTGAAATAAGAAGAAGAAAGAATAAATGATATTTGAATTTCACTGCACAGTGAAGTGCAGCACCATTGTAACGGCACATAAAAGGACAGTCAACCCTCATGTTTCCATTCGCAGTGTTGTAGTGGTAGTAACTACACTGCACCGCTCCTCCATGCTCCTATTATACATCACTATGGATAAAAGTGTCAGCTAGATAAATGCAATGTAATGTATTCTATAACAGCTTTGTTGTTGGTGCAGTTTAAAAGTAAAGCATGAATAGGTTTTTATTTGTTGTGGTTTGGTGTTGGGTGCAGTGAACGGGACGTAACAGCATGAATATGTGTAAAAAACAACAACATATTTGTATTTGTTAATGTCTGGTGGAAGCCATAGTTTTAGTTTTTGCTGCTGTAATTCAGCCAAACCCTCCACATCATCCATCTTCCTCCTCCCCTTCATCTTTCCTTTCCCTATCTCTCTTCACTGTCCTGTGTTTGAAGTAATCGAGTCTCAGTAGACAAACTGGCTGTGAGGAGAGCTAAGTGAAGTTAAAGAGAGGAGGGGGTGGGGGTGGGGGGTGGGGTAGAAAGTGCTAATTGCTCCCTTCTCACAGCCTCAAAGATGAAACTGCCGTGAAACAGTTTTGGAGTTACTGTTATTCCAGAGGGGTTTGCTCACATGAAAGCAGGCGCGGTGCCAGTCAGCAGCACAGTTAAATGGATACACAGACATTTTGAATAACGGTCAGCTGGGTTTCTTCTTCATCACACGTTGGCCCTTCAGTTAAACTGAAATGACGAAATGCAGACTTCTTTAATTGGCCGTGCATTTTAAAGTGTGCGCTCAGAGGAGTTTTCAGATGTAAAACATTATTTCAGATGCTGGACTGAGAGAAGATGTCATGTTGCTGTGTTAGTATTATTTATATGTCTTCTTTAACACACCTCCTTCCATACACGGATTACAGTTTGTTTCCATCAGTGTGCAGCAGAAGTAGCAAACCAGAATTATGTTTTTAGGAAGTGTCACATCTTATTAATTGAAGATAAGCTTCCTTGTTGCAAAATGCATTCAGCCAATTTCATTGCATCACATTCTTTTAATAAAGATGCATGCATCATTTCCTGTGAATCCCTTGTGTGTGTGTGTGTGTACTGGGGGGGGGGGGGGGGGGTATTTAATTTTAAATTCACTTGGGAACTGTGGGCTCAACCCAACACAATAACAACTAATAGAGAGTTGATTACAGATACACTGAAAGGCTACTGCTAAAAACTATAGTATCAATTTTATTATATTTACTGTTTAAAAAATCTTTGGGATTGTAATTTCAAAAGTGGCATTTCCAGCCAATCAGAGAGCTGGAGGGGTGTCCAAGATGTACTAAACAACTAGTTCTGTAACAATCATATCTGGGCAACGTGTCCTCAGCAAGCCTCTGAGCCGCCGCCTGCTCGTTCACTGCAGGCCGTGTTGGAGAAGAGCATCAGCTAAACACCATAACTGCAATTACAGAAGACAGAACAATCTTTTTTATGGATCAGTGTCCAGGTGTAAATGTGAGCATTGGTGTTGCAGCTCAGTTAACTTCTCTTGTATCAATCCTAAGAATCAATGGCCCATTGTGCTCAGATGTCAGCTAGCTACAGAGGAGCTACAGGTGGGAAAGTATTGGTATTGTTTAATAGATTCTCCACCTTTGAGACTGAACTAAGCTGCTGTAAACAACTGAAAGGCTAAAAGAGAGAGGAGAAGAGGGGGAGGCTGGATGAAGTTTGCCATATGGATTCTTGTGCATACGCTACACTGTGCACATGCTACACTGTGCACATGCTACACTGTGCACAAAAAGCTCTTTGCACATCGTTTTTGTTTTGCAAGAGTTAACTGGGTGGCTAGTTGTAACATTTAAGCTCTCAAAGGCACAATTCTACGGTGGCCCTTTAAGCTCAACACACTGCAACTGAGAGAACATGCAAAGAGATAAAACAAAAGCAAATTCAGAAAGCATCTTCATCAATCTGACATCACATCTTCATCAATCTGACATCACATGAATTTAGAAAAACTGCAGCCAGGTGAGAAAACTCAACCATATATAGAAGATACAACCAAATAATGACGAAATTACAAAATGGAGATAATTTGGCATGCAAGGGTCACCTTGTTTACCAGCTGATTGTCTGACTGGTCTTGTACTATTGAATAACATTGATCCTCATCATGTGTGTGTGTGTGTGTGTGTGTGTATTACAGATCTATCGGCGTTGCTGGCTTGTGTTCAAGAAGTCATCCAGCAAAGGACCTCGTCGTCTGGAGAAATACCCTGATGAGAAGACTGCCTACATCAGAGCCTTTCCTAAGGTAAGAGTGTGTGTGTGTGTGTGTGTGTGTGTGTGTGTGTGTGTGTGTGTGAGACATGTATTCTCTGTTCTGCAGGAGAAATCCAAAGACAAAGAGTTGACAGACTTTACACTGACAGGGATGTCAGTTTCAGTTTCTTTTGTTTCTGAGCTCAGCGAGAATCAACAATCCTTCTTCTTCTCTTTTTCTTCACTTTCATCCTCCTCCTCCTCCTCATCACCTCCCCTTCACTTGACCTGTTTGTCTACTTGAACACTCCTACGCTTAGCATCCTTCACCACACAAGTGGACTTATGACTATACTGAGTTCATTGAGTTTAAAACTCTTCAGCGACACCAGACACACGCTGCCACTCGTTATATAATGACCAGAAAAAGCACTGAAAGCAGGAAGCGGCACAATTTGTATATAGTAAGTATTAATTATTTATTTATAATAAATCAAGAATGCTTCTTTTTTGTGTCATGATTGTGCTGCTGCCTCACAGGTTATGTCCCAGAGATGACTCAGAAAGAAATATGGAATATGCTCCAATAGGGTTTATTTTGCAGAGAGTTATTCCAAGTGCACAAAATAAAACTAAAGTAATTCACAAAACTACATATTCACTATACAGACGTGTGTAGGAGAGCTACAGATATAGCAGCACAGCACATTACACCTTCTGTCCTCTCCTGTAATCCACATGGAGAGAATCTGTGTGACCTGTCTGATCCATCCTGACAGTCTGCTGCAGAAATGTGCAGACATGCAGCTTTCACTGTGTCACAGAGGAACATCGGATCATGTGGTTGAGGCGCAGAGGATTTCCTCTGTGGAAGGAAAAGTGACTCCCTCCTGGGACGGGCTGGAAACCACTCACCTGCCTCTCATGGAGGTCATCAAGGAATAAAAAGAGGCGCTCAGTGTCCCAATCAGGACTTATGTTATGTTTTTTAACATCGGTTTGGGTGAGGAAACAGATCATGAGGCGTCACCAAATGCATTTAGTGTGAAAAACGATCCACAGTTCCACATTCACTGCTGCTGCGCTGAAGCTACTGTCGAGTCACTTTCACTGTGAGCACAATGCCAGAAAGTTTCACAGAAGGTTTCACACAAACCAATGAACTGGCTGAGCCTTCTCAGACAAATATGTTGTAATTCAATTAAACCAGACTGACTGCAAAAAACATTCAAAAGTTTGACAGCTGAGAGTTTTAGGATTTTTAGCTTCATTTCTATTCAACCCTTGGAAGTGCTCCAACTGCGAGTCACTTAATATTGTCAGTTTCTTTCTTTCCTGATGCTGAAAGCAGCTGAAGACATGTTGCTGAATGTGTTGTGTGAGTGTTTGTGTGAAGTGTCCGTTACTCGTCTCCAGCCTCTAATCAAGTCGCCATTTCATCACTTGAACACAGACCTCTGTTATATCAGATATTTCACTGAGGTGTCATCACTTTAATCCAGCAATAATAAGTTCATCAGCCCCGATTTCCACTTTAATAAACCATTTTACCTCCAACCCATTGCCTAGGTGACAGAGATTAGCAACGTCAAGAACGTCACACGGTTGCCTCGGGATACCAAGCGACAGGCAGTGGCCATTGTGTTTACAGACGACACCTCACGCACCTTCACCTGTGAATCAGGTAACGTATGGACACACACACACACACACACACACACACACACACAATTGACTACTTAGTGCTGATGCAGTTATGAGTTACTACTGTTCATGAAATCTCATGCCTGTGTGTTTGGTTGGAGTCAGGATATGTTTAGCCTAGCTTAGCATAAATGCTGGACGCAGGGGGAACAGCTGGTCTTTAGAAACACACCACCAGCACCTCTAAAGCTCACTGGTTAACACACTGTGTGATTTTTGTAATCTGTACTTCAACATTTGGTGGTTTAAAGTTACGCACTAGAATTATATCCTGACATCAATTTATCCATCCCCTCAGCACTTTTGTGCAGCGTCTCTGGCTAGAGGCGTCATGGAAACATACCTGGCAACCTCACTTTGATGACCAGTTCAAACACGTAACTGAGAGAAGACGTACATACAGGATTGTAGGTTGTTGATGTGGCTGCAATCCCAATATCATACCCATTGATCTATCTATATATATTGTATGTATTCCTCTTTTTCCCACCTGCACCACAGCTGCAGCTCAAGCCTCTGGACATGAACTCTCTCTCTCTCTCCCTCTCTCTCTCCCCAGAGCTGGAGGCAGAGGACTGGTTTAAGACGCTGTCAATCGAGTGTCTGGGCACTCGGCTGAATGACATCAGTATGGGAGAGCCCGACCTCCTGGCTGCTGGAATGCAATGTGAACACACAGGCAAGTTTCCATCTCGACAGGTTGTTTAAGCTTCTCCTGCCACCACCACAGGCCTGTGGTTTAGTCTGGGGCCTCCAGCTCAGACCGGCACTCCATCAAACACTGATAGTGTTGGTGGGTGGGAAGCCAGGGAGGGATCACGTACTGTCTCCCTTGGTCAGATGAAGCTGGCAGTAACTTTTGGAACTATTTTACTTGCTTGAATCAATTTCTTGAAGCTAGAGTCATTTTATGTATCATTGTGGTATATTTACATACACATCATTATATTTACTACAGTCTTTCCAAAGACATTAAACAGTTTCTGTAAAAGTAAAAGTGCTGTGGGGAGCTGCACTTTCAGCCACCCTGACCCCACTGTTAAAGTTAAACTATTGATTGGAGCTGCTTTTAAAGCAGCAGTGAATGGTTTAGGGCCAAAATACATTTCTAATGTGTTGTTCTGTCATGAGGCATCCAGACCTCTCAGTCTGCTTACTGTCCCCAAACTAAACATGTATATCTGAACAAACTATTTATTCCTCAACTCGCACTGTAGCTGCACTATATTCTTATTCTCCTCTTTCATTTATCTTATTCTATTTTAACCTATTATTCGCATTTTTAAATCCTGTTTATAGTCTTTTTACATTTCCCTGTGTTTCTTTAATGTCTCATATAAAGCACTTTGAATCGCCTTGATGTTGAAAGCTGCTAATTAAAAAAAACAGCTCTGGTCTGGAAGAAAAAACATAGAAATAGAGTGAATAACGCCAGTGAGCGATGAAACAACACTCATTCACTGGTCTGTCTCCTCAGAGCGGTTCAACGTGTTCCTCCTCCCCTGTCCCAACCTGGACATCTACGGGGAGTGCATGATGCAGATCACCCACGAGAACATTTACCTGTGGGACATTCACAACCCTCGCACCAAGCTGGTCACCTGGCCGCTCTGCTCCCTGCGGCGCTACGGACGCGACGCCACCCGCTTCACCTTCGAGGCCGGACGGTGAGTCCGGGGGGGGGGGGGGGGGCCGACCACGGTAGTTACTGAAAAGTTATCCCACCCTTGTTAAAAGAATTGTCTA
>JAVQJL010030744.1:0-14996 GCA_036024295.1 Nannoperca obscura | reverse complement strand
TTTTTTTTTTTTCTTCAGTTAATTACATCTTCATTGCAGTGATGAAACAGTCAGCCATTAGAAATGTTTAGACACAGCCTCAGGATGCATTAAGCTGCTAGAAAAGCATTACCACATCTGTCGATCAACACTGTCAATCTGTCTGACCTCACATCACTTTCCATTAACTCTCTTAAGCCCTTTCACCCACTCCGTTACACACACACACGCATACTCCTCCGCCTCGCCACCCATATCTTAGGGATGCTATCCTTTTCACTCGGTTATTCAAATCCTCACTAATGCTGTTCAATTAAACCCTCAGTAAGGGGAACTTAAACCACCATTGGACAGCTGGCCAACAGTTACACATGATACAACTGTGGTCATTCTCAAGTAGCTGGGTATACACTGCACTTACAATCACCGCCTGCCACAAATGACATTGTCCTGGCCTGATGCCCGTGGATACGCTTTCTTGAGTAAACAGTAAGAGAAGCAGAGTATAGGTTATTCTGTTTACCCAGCTTGAATACTCTGTAATGCTCCTGCTTTAAGTGCAGATTTCAAAGGAATTTCTATCAGAGGATCTCTGCAGTAGTCCCTACGTAGGGCTACAGAAAACCAGTGCTTGCTAAACTAGCTTGGACAGATCAGGCCCAGCACCCTGCAGCCACTCTCGATGCCAGTTCATGTGCCAATCCCAACAGAAGGGAAGTACCCAGACTGCCCCTGAGAGCATATTAGTGAAAAACCTCATGAGACACTCTGTGCGATGACAAATGTCAAAATTGGGAGTCCTTTTCCCCTTTCAGTAGCTGAGGGCGTTCTTTGTGTTTTTGTCTATAGGCTCACTGTGTAGAATTGATTCTGAGAGCCGGTGCCTATTTTTAGAGCTAATTCTGCCATTGTGGTAAAGGATCACTGCTCATGGTGGTACCCCACAGTACCTCTATTGTCAAAGTAGGTTCTGTGGAACATTGTGGATTAAAGTACTTGTCTTTCCCTCTCCGACACTGCTCCTTAACTGTAGCATGTGGACTGTAGTTTGGGAGATGTCAGTTGTCTGAGCAAAAACTCCTGCACAACCTGAATGGACCTACTGAGGCTTCATTATGGTATGGTGTCATTGATTGCCAATTCTTCTCCCCCATCAGGGCTGCAAGGATGAACGAAACAAAACCAATACTTTTAATTGTGTGTTTTTAGTGTTGGTAATAAGGGATGTAGCATTGTCAATAAGTGGGACATGTATCTGCAGCTTTTTCTTTGTTTTTGTTTTTTTGTGCTTGTTTTCCTTCTCCATCTTCACACACAAAAGAGTGCTGTTGGTATTGACAAATTTTACTCCGCTGTAGTTGTGAAACACGCATGTTCTGCTGTATATCTCCAACTCCCTCCTCTTCCTCCCCCGCATGTTGAATGAAGTGCAGGGCCCTCTCAGGGCTCTGCATTCACTGTGATTGAGTGTCTGAGAGGGATTTCAGCAGCTCGGAAGATTTTTGGATAACCGCAAATCAGGCACTTAATCAAAGCAAGGAGGTGAAGGCCATGACACAAGAGAGGACAATGTGATAACACGTGGAGTGGGAGGAAATAGATTTCTCTTCTTTCCACTGAGATTTGTTCAGTACTGCTATCTAACAACCAGCTTACTGAGTCCAGCACTAACAATGGGAACTAATAGGATTTGGTTTTCAGGTATTGTTCAGATCTTTCCCTCTGCATTGATACAACAATTACTTTTAATCGTAAAAGAACAGTCCTGCATTGGGTTGAGCAAATTCACCCTGCTGTGCGCATCCTAAAGACAATGTCATTAATTAGCAATTTAACAGCGGCACTCTCTGGCATTATGTAAAGATCAACGTTTCTTATCAACGTTTGTTACTGTTACTTAGTACAACATCCTTTTTGACTGATTATCTTGTGACTTGAATAGAGTGAATAGAGGTTCATTCCGAATTGGCTCCAGCAGACTCTGATGAATGAACACAAAGCAGCTCATAGGTCGGACCAGTATTTGCTCAATAATAGTGTTGAGAAAAGAAATTATGATTAAAGTGTGCACAAAAGTCTTCGTGAGATAATGAATGTGTACACATTTCTTCAGACTGACTTTGATTGTTGGTTCACTAGCAGGCCAGGAGGCGATGTGTCCTCTGCAGTGCAGTTTTGATGGGTCACGCAAGTGAAAACTTGAGTAATGAAATAAACACGAGGTAGTTGGTGGAGCATGAGTGTCACGCAGATGAAAGACCTTCCCTTCAGCAATATCATGACCGCAGGAGTGTTGCATGTTAAGTGGGCAAGGTCACAGGTTTGTAACAAAAGAGATGAAATATTTCAGTAATCATCTTTTCACTTGACAGCAGTAGGTGTGTAGACCCTTAAAATGTCTGTCAGCCATGCTCACAACGCCTGCTAACATTGTGATTTCTTCACAAGAACCATACACGTCACCGCACAGTGAAGTGTCAGTCATCTTTAATGACTCTTCTATTTGTCTTGGTCCTTTTTTGGGGGGGGGTTTGTTTTCCCAATATAGTCAAAGGGGATGAAACGCATGCTGTCAATCTGAACAAAGTTGGCAGATGTGCCTGTTGTGGTTTATTAAATTATAGTAAGTGTGACAAGCATGGTTTATTGGATTGAGCATATTTGTTGCTCACTCTGTTGGCAGATTTTTTTGTGTGGCAGTTTATAGCTCCTGCTGTATTTGTTAGTACAAGGTGTTGGTGCATGTGATGTGTAATTTTGTATTTTTGACATTTTCCAGGACCGTTTAAAGTGAATAATAAATACAGACTGTTGCAATGGTTTGTATTCGATGGTGAGAGTCAGTCAGCTGGACAAAATGCCTGAGTGAGCAATACGTGAAAAATAGTTGTTCTATTGATTTATTTAGGTGATGGATCACTACTCTGTCAGATGATGCATGTTCGTATTGATTATTGTATCTTGTATTGCACAACAGTCAATAAATGTGTGGATTTTCAGATGCAGATAAATCTAGGGTCAACAAAGGACTTATATTGTCGTCGCATGGTTTTAATAAAAGCACAATATATACTGTAGGATGAAGGTTGTGTGTAAATAAATATATTTCATTTTACCCCATTGCTTGAATATCGTTAGGCATGCATCAGGCTAGATCTTAGGGACATGTTCCCATATCTAGCAGGGGCTGTGGGATATTTGTCAGGCTTATTATGTGGGCGTGGCATGGATCACAAGACTGACACTGTATCTGTGCAGCCTGAGCTCCTGTCCCTGGCCTCTGCTTTTGCTCAGTACTGTCCCCATGTCACAACTCCTGGGGTGCCTTGATTCTGGCGTCACGTTTCCACTGCACTGGCGGTGAGTGCATGGACTGTACCCCGTCTGTGGTGAAGCCAGGGTCGGGCTCCAGCTCTCATGCTCAACTGCTTTGTCAAAATGAGCAGAGAGCGTTGGTGGAGGGAATGACATCAGCCCCAAATGTGTTCCTTATCCCCCCTGACCCAACATGCACCACATAACCCTGCAAAGGTGACAAGAGTCCATCGATCGTGCCTATATGTTGCTTCTGCTGCCACCGCTGAGGTTGATATGCAGTCACACATTCAATACGTCGTCGTTTCGACAGCCACCCATTGAACTCCCTGAGTGGTCTTTGTTACAGGAAGGAGCATACAAAAGGCCATCTTGAGCTTGGCTTTTCTGCTCTCTGCACACGGTGTGAAATTTAAATCAGATTTCAGTTGAATTAAACCACCTTTCTCCCTCAGGGTTCTATTTAAGTCCAGCAGACCAAAAGGTCATGGCTCCAAGAATAGGGCTGTCAGTTAGCAACAGCCTGTTTGCTGGTTTCCTTTGATTGGAGGTTGCTTCTCCGACTGCTTTACTATACATGTCTGCTCCTGATGGCATCTATTTTAATTATCTCCTTGGCACACTAGCCGGTCCGCTCAGATAAGCTTCAGTATTATATTACTGGGAGCGTGTGTCTCTTCGATCTGCAGCCACTGTTGCGTTGAGTCCCATTACTGTGGTGTTTACTTTCAACCCCCAAATATTTTTACTATTCCGTCTTACCGGCGCCTACTCGGCTCACCTAGGAATGCTTTTATTGTTCATCAGATCAGTTTCTAATAACAGATGTATACAGGAGCTGTATCTTGCAGCCTTAATTATTTCTTTGCCCAGTTGAAGAATATGCCAGATTAAATGAATGTTTTAATGTTTAAATTTCTTCGTCTTGGGTCAGGAAATAAAGCAGTGTAGACAAAAAAGACATCTCAGTTATGTCTGTGACACTCCTGCCTTTGATATATATTGTCACAGATAAAGTTACATAATGAATATTTCATGGGCAGTTGAACAGACCCACGTGAGAGCCCCCTTTTCTGGGGCCATAGGCTATTGCAAAGTCCTGACCAGTGAGCGTTCAGCTTCTTTTTTTTTTTTGGTCTTTTGACAGAATAAACTATGTTAAAACACACTGCAGGGCAACAGATGGACAAAGAGGAGCACAAAAAAATGCACTACCCTTTTCTTAAGAGAGCTGCTGTAAACACAGCAGACTTCAATGCCTTGCGCTCTCACACTGCTGTAACTCTCTGAATATCCCTCCTCATAGCTTCTCTTCATATCCCTCCCACCACATTCTCCCCCTCGCTCCCTCCCTCCCTCTCTCTCTCCTCCCATCTCTTGCCTGTGTGCACCGTACCGCTTTATGCTGAGCACAAGGCATACAGATGTAAATTTAATCCAGGCAACGGTCAGAGCTGGGAAGTGAATATGAGGTTGCTTTTTTGCTAACATGCAGTAGTATTCAGTTATATTCAGCAGCCAGTGCAACTGTCAAGGCGGACTCAGAAGGGGAGATGAAAACCTCCTGGAACTGTGTGTTCGTGTTTTATTCTCTCAACCGCTTTGTGTGGATCTATGCGTTTTCACTCTTAAAACTGGGCGGCAAGAGGTGTTATCTCTAGCACCGTGCTCAGCTTTAAAAGGAAATTGCTAGACTCTAAATCTGCCTGTCAGCCTCTGATGAGGGTCTGATTAATAGATAATAGCTAGAGGACACCCAGATGAATCAAGGAAAAACTTGCAGAGGGAAATTCATACATCAAGCTTTGCTTTTTTTGGAATCAGATTTTTAAAAGATTTTTCTTTTCTTTATAGCTTTGTACTGGACTTGCGTCTTATGTGTCTGAAGTCTCCAGTGATTGCACATTGGTTTCTCACACCAGCTGAGGCAGAGGTGCTGTAATGTTGTGCTTGGATTTGGACTTCTTTTGAGAGGATTTTGTTTTCACCTGATCAGCGGTCCTTCATTGTTTGAATACGTTCTTCTCTGCCCTCCCACCCTTCTGCCCCCCTTTTTAACTGAACACTGAGCTGGTCAGTCACTGGGCAGTGATTTCTAACGGAGGCACAGTGTGTGAGGCTGGATTAGTAGAAGTTGCGTCCTACGGACTGAACTGCCTTCAGAGGATCCTCAGACTTCCCACCTCCTGTGAGTTTGCCATATCTGATTTAGCCAAAGGAGACTTTAAGTATCTGCACTTGGCACAGCCGGCCAAAAGCCAGGATGCAGGTGTCATTAGTGTGCACGGACCATCGTGGGGGGGTGAGCCGCACCACGGAGGACCGGTTAAATCGACAGAACGCCAACAGCCCCAACACAGGCACCCGCAGCAAGTTCAGAGCAGTGGCGATGGTGGCTCGCAGTCTTGGACAACTCTCTGTTCAGAGTGTTCCTTCCTCCAGCGAGCAAAGCATGAGGACTGGCATGAAGTATAGGTAGGGCATATCTGAAGTGTTAACTGGTAGCTATACATTTGGCCCATACACTTTAACACCTATATAAAATGATTTGAATGGATCTCAAACTGCAGGTTTTATCTTCCCACTGCTAAAGTAGAATTTGAATGATAACAATAAAATTCTATGCTGAGGCTGCAATACATCAGAGAAGATGACCCATTTTTCCATTGTAGTTTGTCTTGTCCTTACTCCTTCCTTTCAAACCCCACCTGTTTAAGACAGTCATTGTGACAGTGACTCATAAATTAACCTCCCCAAACTTTTCTCTTCCTATCAAGTGGGACCTCAAACAACAGCATGATCTCAGAAGTACAGATTTGCAATTTGTAATTTTATCTGATCTTTGTATGTAAGTGGTAAAACTAAATGGCTGGCACGCAGTTTAAATTTAGTTAGTGGCCACTGATCTAGACATCATCTAATCTGTTCTGTGCCGGAGTGACAAACAAGCACTACAAATAAAATGTACAGCAAGCTGCATGTGTTAATCTTTAAAGGGGGAACAAATTAGTATTTTACTAGATAAGTCTCCTAAGTGCAATCATTTCTTTTTTTATCATAAACACATTTTTGTGTTTGTTTACCTTTTCCTGATAATTTATTTCCTATAATCTTATATTGATTATCACTACAGCTCCTTTTGTTGAACTTACAGCTGAAATATTCAAATCAGATATATTTCCAATCATTGAAACAAAAGCTACATAAAGTCAGTTGTCACTGTTAGAATCGAAATGTGTCCCTGACATGCCATTTTGCATAATCATAGCTTTTACCCTTGTACATTGTACAATGACATGATGCTGCATTGAATATTTATCTCACCCCTTCAATCAGTTGATTGCTGGTCTATTGTAGTATAAACAGTTCTGTCGCTTTCATTTTGACATGCTTAATATGCTGGATAAAAGGTTTAGTATGTTATTTAAGGGAAACTATTTAGCCTATTTGTGTGTAGAAACCCCATGGGACATGAAGACTAATACCATACCCCATATTTAACATTTAAGCAAAGGTTTACTTGCAGAAATGAGACAAACAAAATGCAAATGTCTTCCATTTGTGTGGTGAAATATTCAAATTATTCCAGCTTTTACACAAGGGCTGAAGAAGGAGCAGATTATGAAGTGGAATATCTTTGAATGCATATTGGAGCACTAAGGGCACAAGAGGGACTGGCAAATTAAACAGTAGTGGGGGACACAATCTGTAGACAGTGTTGGTGAGAAAATGATTTTTGTGATTACTTACTTATACTACTACGGCATGTTATAATCTGCAGCAAGCTGACCATTAATGCAATCTATCTGCTTTGTATCGCAGACTTCATTCATCCTGTAGGGAGTTATTTTGCAATAATAACTTGCTCTAACGTGTATTTTCTCCACTTGTCACTCAACTGCTCACCAAAGATAATTGTTTGACGTGAAATATTGATTTAATATGACAAGCTTTCACCAAAAATATGCATCCATGTAGTACATTCTAGCGGCAACCATTGCAATATACACATTTTCCAGTAGGGTTTGCAAGATTTGTGGTATGTTGACTGTTGAAGAGAAGTTAAGACGGGGTGTTGATTTGAGGAATCACATTACCCGTTTTCAGTACTGTTGTCTGAAGGCATGTCGCAATGCTTTGCACTTGATTTTGCTTGCGGCAGCCTCGCCATGTTGGCACACTGTCATTATTGAGGCTAATGATATTGAATGAGTAAAATCATTTTCAGCTTAGGGGGGCCAGTGTCTGTTTGTGTTCTTTGCTTCCGAAGTGTAGTCCAAAGTGCACAACAGGCTCTGTGTTCGTGTGTCTGATGTAAACTGAAGGTAATGCAGGCCTAAATGCAGCGCGAGGCTCAGAGATGCATGCACCAAAGGTACAACGTGCACCGAGGGTACAGCTTGGTGTTTTGTAGCTTTGAAGATCTGCTAATAAAAGGGAAGGAACTAGAGAGAAAGGGAGAATGCTAGGCTGGAGTGATCTGTGCTCATGTCACTGTGTATCTTTCAGACGTGCCTCTCAGAGTTGAAGCTTGCAAGCCCTTTTAATATGGCCATGCATTTCTCTTTTCATCCTTGACATTTTTTCCATTTTTCCATTTTGACAGCTGACGAGGTTAGTGGTTTCATAACCGCTCCCCAAAATAGTATAGACACAACTCATCCAACCAACAAAACTTTCCACGATTATCCACACTGCAAATTCCCATCTCATTTGCATTTACAGTCGTCTCTGTTTCCTTGAGCGGCAGCCTTGAGCTTGAATCAAGACTGTATACATCAATGGGCAAGGATGCGTGCTAGGTTGGAAGTGACCTCCCTCTCAAGGCCAAGGAAACCATCAGAGTGAACATCTTTTCAAGGTATGGAGGGATTGCGGCAGCTTTCGTGGGCTGCCTCACCGCAGACTGAGCTGTTCTGTAATGTGAAACTGGGCCTGCATGACATGACTGGTTAAAATCATCAAGCTTGACTGAGAGCCCGCACCACCTCCAAGGAATGATTAAATGGCTTCAGTCAGAACTGAATTAATGATGCACACAAAATGGCTTATGATTATGTAAAGTACTCTTGCTCAGGGAATGGAAGAATATCTGTGAGATTGGGAAGGCAGTTCAGGTGGGGAGTCAATCCAATAAAGCTCCTGCTTTTTCACAGTACGGTTATCAGCTCTTCTCTCAGGCAACCAAACCTGGGAAGGGTCTTGAGAGAATGGCTCACCTTTACAAGAGCCAGTTTTTTTTTTTTTTGCTTAGTTGTGGGAAATAAACTGCTGCACAGTAATGCTGATGCAAAAAAAGTAGGAATACAGTATGTATCACTTTTCGGTTGGACTGACATTTTTGTGCTTTGTGCAGACTAAATATAAGAGCTCACTATAAACTGCTGTGGATAACATTTATGCTTTTGGATTTGGAGGATTTTTCTTTTTTGTCAAAGCATGGTATTGTTGTTTGTCACAGTTTCTGCTGTGTTGCACGCAGTATTGTTTTCTGCAGTGGCCACGAAAATCAGAGCTGACTCACCTCCTGCCCTGCTGTAAATCTACATTTAACTCTCCTCAGCCCAGACTGTCAGTAGGATTCCTCGCATCTCTGGAGGTCCACTTTTGGTTGTAAAGTTGACAGTGAATCACAGTCACAGTAAATAGCTGCTGGCAGTGTTGTGTAAGCGGATGGCATTTAAATCCCACCACTGTGTTGTGTGAAGTTGTAATCTATCAATGACTGAGATCAGACTCGACTTAAAAAAATAAAATAAAAACGCCCATCCCCCAGAGTTGTCTTCGTTTAGTGCACCTTGAAGTTACTTGATGTAACAGATGGCAGAATGTATAAGGACAGAAATGGGAGGATATGGGTGTTTCAGATTTACAACTGAAAAATGACATCAATTATCAGTATACAGGTGTAATCAGATGATTAGCAGTGATTGCAGAAAGAAAATTGAATTGATGGTGCTTAACTATGGGAACGTTTTTTTGTCCTTATCAGGGAATTTTTAAGCAAGATAAAAACCAAGCACAATTTTTTTCCAATATTTTGTTACACAAATGCAAAAGCATGCATCGCTCAGGCTTGGGTGACAAAAGCTGTGGGTGTGAGATTTGGGGCGTCGTGAGTGTGGGTGCATGCTGGGACGTTTTCCTGCATTCGGAGGGCTCTTCATCAGGGAGCCAGCTTTCCACAGCCTGCACTCCCCCTTGAATTATGAATCATAAATAGGCCGTGGTTGTTGAACAGAACACACGTACAGCAGTACACTTTGGCCACTCTGATGTAAATAATGAGACTCATCCACAGCACAGATTTCAGGCCACACTAGTCACTTAGGTACCATCTTAAATGTGCACAGAACATTCGCCATCTGTTTGCTCTGGGCATGTGGCGAGAAAATGCCAAAAATGGTGGGATGGTTCATTTATTGATGTGGGCTTGTGTTTAACTGTATGCACTGAGGCTTTGTCTGTGTTGGTGTATAAGAAAGCGAGTGAGATGGGGGGGGGGGGGTTGTTGTGGAATATCTTGCCCATGTGTCTATAAGCGTGTATGCATGAGAGAGACACACTTGTTATCTTGAAGGAGAAAATGAAGACAGCTGTTCTTTCTTTGCCTCACTGATAGAGTTTAATTAGAGCCTGTGTGTGTGTGTGTGTCCACTCATTTCTCTGCACGTTATTTTCTTAAATGCTCTAGAAATAGCCTAGATTTATTAATTCTGTTATACACTTCCAAAAAGAGGCAAGTCCTTTATTCACTCACTATCTGCATTGTAGTCAGTTTATACTGTTTAATAATGTATGTGCGCATTTAATGTAACTGCTTCCACTGCATTATGTTTTCCTTGCTTAGAATAGCATGCTGATTTAGTCCAAATTTTGGTATATATGTGTATGATTATGTGTTCAAATACTCTGTGTGAGGTTATTGAAAGCTGCCACACTATAATTATATATATATACACACACACACACACACACACACACACACACACACTATTATACTGTACAGTTATTCTGCATATAGTAAGGAGACTTATAAAAGAGTACTGAATCAACAGACTTGTTTGTATTTTGCTTCTCTTTCTGCATGAGAAGCACTTGAGCTGCATGTTACGTAATGTGTAAGGTGGTGATTGACGGAGGGGAATGTAGTGAGGCTATACTGTAAGCAGGAGGCCAGAGTTTTAGCTTATTTCAGAAAGTAATTAGACACAGTCCAGCAGGACAAATCCCCATCTACCCCACAGCATAATGCTTAGTCATGTGTATTATGAATATTTAACCTCAACACTTTGTTTTATTAGGCAGAGGGCACATGTTTGCGCTAAATTGTTACAGTGCCCCTTTTTTTATCAGCAAGATGGTCTCCTGCTGTACAAGGTAGTACACTTTGGACCTTTTTATGTAAATACTTCTAGTTAGCTTATGTGGTTAGTGCTGCAGCAAACAATTATTTGTCATTAATGATTCTCTCTGTTTATCGTTTTCAATGATTCAATTGTTTGTTCTATAAAATGTCAGAAAATAGTGCAAAATGTCCAACAGTTAAAATATATTCAGTTTACAATCATAGAAGTCTAAGGAAAGAAAATATTCAAACACAAGAAGCTGGAACTGCATTTTTTAAGTAAAAACAATGTATTGGTTATCAAAATATCTTCTGTCAATCTGTAAATCCATTAATCGTAAACTTTTTTACGTGATTTTGTTTGGTACCTTCTTCAAGCTCAGCTTTCTCGTTACTTTTAATGACATTTACTACATTTTCCATTAAATTTAGGTTGGCATTGTCAAGGTATATATTAGTATACAATTAGTATTCTTTGGTTATGCTATTCAATTTCAAAGTGTGTCAGGATGTTAGAGCACAGCTCAGACTGTGTGACATTACTGTATAAGGTTTGGATTCCCCCAGAGGTTTTAATAAGTTTCTCCCTCGTTCCTCTCCAGCATATAGCAGAAGATTTTCCATCCCTGTGGGCACTGGCAGATTTTTCCCCAGACAAGAGCCTCTGTAAATGCCAGAGTTAGAAGAAAAACAAATTCAGCCTCAAGAAAACCCTCTGAGCCGACAATCTGTTATATGTCCAAGTAAAAAAATAAATAAACTGTCAATGACAACTGTCTTAAAGTGCTTCATCGCCGGTGGGTTTATGTTTCTGGCTGCTGTATGTATGAAGTTGTTTGCACGCGCTAAATGAAAAAACATTGGACTTGTTCTCAGGTTGCTGTCAAATATGGCGCTGCAAGCAAATACCAGTATACAGTGTATATTTGAGCGTTCATTAAATGGCGGATTTTGAACCGATTTTGTTAGTCACGTCAAGAGCACAAATGAACTGAAAGTCCCTCCACAGTAAGTTACCATCCTCAAAACAAGAAAGAAAACTAGTATATTTGTAGAACTAATTGTAGAAAATTGTGTGAAGATTTGCAGATTTGCATACCTACAGCACTGCATAATGTAGAATCTAATACTATTTTTACAGCCATAGCTTAGTCCAGACCTTTTTATTTATTGATTTATTTTGTGCGTATATACAGTAAGTGGCTTTGGTGGTTTTGTCTGGGTCAGAGGTTGATTTGGACTTCTTGTTGTCATGAGTTTTATGGTGCCTGTACCAAAAACAAGACTGAAAGACACAAGATTGGTGAAAGTATTTGTAAGGGTCTCTTTAATCTAATTTCTCACCTAACTCTTGGAAAGAAACTGGGTTAGTATTTACCAAAATGTCAAACTATTTAGTATGGAGTCTTTATCCATTCACCTCCAGTCACAACTCACCCCCGCAAATCCATCTTGGACTTAAACAAGAGTTGAGTCTTTTTTTGTTCTGAGTTGCAAAACAAAAAAAAGGTCATCCAGCTGGCAGCAAGCGAACAGAGCCTCATGGTAGAACACTGTAGGATGTGCACAGTGAAGCGCACAACCATTCATGTTTCATACCAATGAGGTCAATTGAAGATAATTGGGTAAACAGGCCTGGCATACTGTCTGTTTGTTGAGAATTCAGCTGATACAGAGAAGCAGATGATGGTGAAGTTTCAAATTGTGGATGTACTGTTCCTTTTATCACAGTTAATGTATGTGAGAAGCTTTTCAGAGCCAAGAGGCTATTCCTCCTCTTTTTTAGTCAGGACATTTCTAATCCAAAATCTAAATTCTCCACTGTCGCTCTTCTCCCCCCTTCCTTTCTTTTTAAAGTGGAGTGGATGTTACATAAACCTGAATGGAGGAGGAAACCACCTTCAGCCTACACAAGCTGGTGGCATTCGTTTTTTTGTGAAGTTGAAGCCACGGGTTAGGTTGTATTAATAGTTCTGCTCAGTGAACATATCTCTCAACACGTTCCTCTTTACAGCTCTCTGACCTTTTTTCTTCAATCATCACCCTGTCCTGTCCACTGACTTTACATTTACTTTAAGCCCTCTCTCCCACTCAGTCGGCCTACTTCTTGCCTCCAGTCCTTCCTGATGCTCCGCTCTCACACCTTACCAGGACTTAACCAGTACATTAAGTCCTGATTTCTTTGGTATAGAGGCTTTCCTGCTGAATAAAACAGACTAATTGATTTTAACAGCATTGAGTTGATACGGCGGATTTAGATGAAATGATAAGGCACAATAATTACTTTTTTGCTGACTAGCTGACATGGATGCGTGAACCGCTGGTTTGCATTAAGTTTCAATATGTAGGCTAAAATGATTTTGCTTTGCTTGGCCCTATTTTGATAGTTTGATTTTCAGCCCTGCTTGCTTTTTACTTCAGAAATCAACCCTGGTTGATAGTCATAATATAATTATAAGACTATTAAACTTTATTAAGCTATGATGATTATCACAACAATGCATTTGTTCATATCACTCACCACTATGGACACCAATAGTCATAGTGGTGAGTGAAATGAACAAATGCATTGTTGTGATAATCATCGCAGCTTAATAAAGTTTAATAGTCTTTTAGACCAAAATGAGAACTCTGTTATAGCATTGTCTTTGTCATTGTCATCGGCAGTACTGCATATTGTCCCAGCCCTATTTTCCAAGTTGTAGTACTCAAATATTCCTTTGTTCCTTGCTTGTGCCACATATCAACGACAAGCATCTAATGGTGCAAGCTATTCATCTGTCCTTTGTTTGGTTGGTAAAAATGTTTTCACTGTTCAGGATATTATTTGGAGAATTCAGCATTCTCCACAGTTTGGAGAATTGTGTAAATAACATTTGGACACCATATTGACCAGATGATGTTGCAGTTTGCGGTGCTTAAATATAATTTACTATAGGCAACAATTTAGAGGTGGAACGGCTCAGCTGCCAGCAGGCTCTGCCTTAGCCAAGCACTGTCCATTAACAGTGACTATTAACAGTAATGTTTATCTACCCACCTTTATCTGTGCACACTCTCTGTTGCTGTGTTGATGTCCCACTATTACACATCTTTTTCAGAAGACTAATCCAATAATCAAGAATAAATGACTCTGAGGTGACCTCTGATATGTCCTGCCTTATCTTGACCTTGATGGACATCAACATCTCTCGCTATTTTCCACATGTCAGCTTCTATCAATGGCTGCCAAGAGTCCGCAGCAGAGCAGAATGATTGACATGCAGGATTTATTATGTCAAGCTAATGTGTAATGGGGCCTGCGTGTAAACAAGCTCAAAATAGATCCCCAAGCCACCCTTAATCAAATAAACCAACATACCAAAATGAAAACCCTTGCCTTGTCCATTTGGGCTTCAGACTGATGGAATCAGAAGACTGATGTTAAAACACACCTAAGAGGAAAGGTTAACTTGTATTTCAGTGTAAACAACCATACTGGACATGTGCCGTTTTCCTTACGTGTCCTGTTCACTGAATCTCGCCCAGCTTTGTCCCTGCGGCTGCAGTGGTGTTGCTGTGCTGTACCTATGTCCTTCATTATTGAGCAGGACCTGAGAGAGATGACTTGACTGTTGTGGTTCTGGTGGGAACCTGACCCCTGCCTGCCCACAGGCTCTGGCAGAGGGTCATTGCAGCAAGGCACAATGCAGTATTCAAGGCCTGTCTAGTAAAATATTGAACGCAACAATGTGCTGACAAAGGGACATCCTCACAATGACAACAATGGCAAGGGCAGAGCTGTGTATTCTGATATCCTTGTTACTTATTTTTAGGTTTGGAGAAGTGCTTAAATGTACTGGTACTGTATGTGCAGCATTCGTGGTTAAAGCATGCTTATGCAACACTTATACCGTAACCTTCGCTTTGTGATAAGCTACACACGCAGATGAAAATGATGTAACTCTAGAAGCACGTGTATAAATACAGTTGCTCCTAGTGTATTTAATTAGACAGGTTAACTGTGCATCTCATTTTCTGAACGTGCTTGTGCAACATGTATTAACATATTTAGCACATTTAATCACATTAGGTGTTCAAATCTGGAATAATGCAAGGCTTGAAACAGACTCAGTGCTGAATGTACAGCGGCACTCAAACAATGGTATTTAGAGACAAAGTAATGCAGTCGAACAGAATTTTGAATTTTGAGACAAATATCTCAGTCCATTATTAAAAACACTCGAGCGAACATGCTCCACTAACAATTTCAGTCAGTTGGCTGCTTTTGGTTCGGGTTATCTTGGTTCGTGACGCCGTGCCGCAGGGGGGGGGGGGGGGGGGGGGGGGGGGGGGGGGGGGGGGGGGGGGGGGG
>JAVQJL010030743.1:0-44866 GCA_036024295.1 Nannoperca obscura | reverse complement strand
GGAGGAGGAGGAGAGGGAGGAGGAGGAGAGGGAGGAGGAGGAGGGGGGGGGGGGGGGGATCTGAAATTTTGTTCTCCAAAACCCACACTAGCAACACAGAGTAGGACACAAACAGCGTGAGCTCAATTAATAGCAGCAGTGTTTATGCAAAGCAATACAAGGTGTAAATACAGTTTGGGTGGTCTTGTGGTGAATCTTGTGCTGGTGGGAAGAGGTGTGTGTGTGTGTGTGTGTGTGTGTGTGTGTTTGTGCTGACTTTGTTTATGGAGAGTAACATCGCTTCACAACCTGACTCCACGTGGGTTCCAGCACCTGCTAAATAGACCTCTCACTGTGAATGTAAGGATACCTGCATCTGTATGTGCTTGTTATGTGTACATTTAGGAAAATATGCACTTTAGCCTACACTCAGTTTATGGTAGTGTTTGTTAAATTAAAGTAATTTTGTAAAGATATGTATAACACATCATTAACATACCAGTGCGTGTAATCTACACCATGTCAGGAAATTATGACGTTTTTGAGTTTTAAGAATAGTTATAATAATGATGCACTAAGTGACGCATGTTTGGGTAAGTATGCTTTATAGTATACAGCATGTTTGACAAAATAACCTTAACTTAAAGTTCACTTACTAGCTGTCATGGTCTTCAACAGTGGATGAGGTTTGCTCGGTTGTCATGGAGTACAGTAAGCGCTTTAACACTCTGCCTTCTAGATTTTGTAAACTGTATTTAATAGTTTTTGGACATTTAATCCTTAAATAAGGCACAAAAATGAAAAGAAAATGTAATAAACAGGTCAATTTCTGGAATCGTGTGAAACATGCAGGAGAGTTATGGGAACAAAAACACGTCTTATATGTCATGTTAGCCAGTGCATTCTTGTGTTTTTCAACATCAGAGGCAATGTATATTGGATATGGTTTAAGATACTTACAAATTATATAATGTGTATATTTTATAATATATTTTAGACTTTCTTTCCCCCTCTGAATGTTAGACAAATAAATTACAAGAACAGAGTCTCAACATTACTGCCAATTTCAGACCCACAGATTACTCATCCAATCCTTTGATAAATATGTCTTGTCTACTTTATCGCATAAAGAACAGCAGCAGAGTTTGTCGGGTCATTTTTCATCAGGCACATTGGGACTATTTGGTTTTAAAGGGCAACAGTTTTGTTTCAGCTGAGGTGGAAGAGTGGGGATTCAACAGTAAAAACTCTCACCCTTCTCAACCAACCAGCTTTTTTCTTTGATTGTTGTCGCGTTATCGTTTCTGGCATCGTGGGAAATCACTACCGCTGTGTATCTTTATAAAAGTATACTTATTAACGTTATACGAGCAACATGTGGCAGACTGCACTGTACTGTCCTTTGGATGCCCCAAAAACCCCAGCATGGCCCCTGGCATGTACCATGTCACATTCACATAACCAATTACACCACAATTGTTTTCTCCATCCCTGCTCAGACTGGCCGCCCTGCCAGCCTGCGACTGACCCTTCACCTCCCGCCGACCTGTCACCTGCAGACACCCTCTGTGGCTGCCTCTGATGCAGTGTTTGCTCTTATGTACAGTAGGGGTTAATCACACACCTTGAGAGAGCGACGTGGAATTCCACACAATGGGTCCGCTGGCCTGTGTTGTCTGAGGGCTAAGAGAGGGATTAGAGATTAAAGGGCAGCCAGTGTGTGAGGTAA
The DNA here is from genome assembly GCA_036024295.1 of Nannoperca obscura. NCBI lineage: Eukaryota > Metazoa > Chordata > Actinopteri > Centrarchiformes > Percichthyidae > Nannoperca > Nannoperca obscura. Next base: position 43,158 of record JAVQJL010030743.1, on the reverse strand, counting down.
ACAGTTGAGAACAATATTTTACCTACTCCACGTTTAGTCAGCGGATGTTGATGTCAGTCGCCTTTCTTGATATATAGCTTTGATTGAAAGGCTGATGGCTGCCAGGACTGTGTGTATTCTCTCCCTGTTTTCACCTGGAGTTCTCTATAGTTGGATGTAATTTAAGTGGCAAGATAAAGGATATTTTGGGCTTGCAAGAATTTCAGTGGATGATCTTAATGATAGACTTTGCCTTATATAATGTATGTTAGCTGAGCTTAAAGGTGTTGAGCTGGTACTATTTCTGTAATAGTATTAATGAGTGTATATCTTTTTGGTTTGGCGATTATTATGGTTTTTCTTCACTTTTCTTTCTTTGCTCCGTCTTTCTTTCTTCCTTTCTCTCTTTTCATTGACCTGTGAGCCATGAGTTATAAAGGCTTAAATACTTACTTATTACAGTGGTGCGTTATAGCTTTACATGGTTCGAGCTTAACAACTAATCAAAGGTCACCTTTTATCCAAATTAAATGAAGATGTATTTTAGTAAACCGAGGATAGCTCAGCCATAACCACTACAAATATATATGTCACACTAATGTTCCTCTCTCAGTCTCAGAAGAGTTTGGGGTAAAAACAACTTTAACGTCATTGATCTTCTAATCTGGGAAGTAACCCAACATTTTTGGAATAGTCATTCAATCTTTTAGCTTTGTTGCAAAAAAACATGCTCGTGCTGAAAGACTCCTAAGAAACAGAAAACCTATTCCCTCTATCGCTGAGCTCCGGAATGGCGATGTTTAAACGTTAATTGTAACAAGACACTCCCTCAAGAACACAGTCATTCACATGCTAATTGAAACTGAAGTGCGTAAGTTATGGTGTAACAATTCCTCATAAAAAGCACCATTTGTTTTTGTGACAGCAGAAAACAAACCAAACTAAAAGAGTAGATAGTACAGTAGATACCATCTCATGGGAAGATATCTGCAACAGATAATTAATGGACAGTGAATGCATATCCACAAAAGGCACTGATTAAAGAAGATTAATAGCTAATCAATACTCTTGATGCTGACCACCAGCAGTGGTGTAAGAAGTATTCAGATGCTTTACTTTACTGGGAAAACACTCACACACATTACAAGTTAGGTGGAGCATATTCAGATTTATATTGTTGGGTAGTTACAGAATCACACCAGCAAATCTTCGCAGGTTTTAGATCCTTAACATTTCTGCCACTGTTAATTTTGCTACTGTTACAGGCAACCATGGATTCCTATTTATTTCTGTGCAGAAAGAAAATCTATCAGCAGACTCTTGACACTTACCACCTGTGTTATGTAATCCATCACAGTCAGCTACTTTATCATTGCATAGTAATGCGGTGAAGAGTTTCCAAATCAATCTGCGCTTAAACGCTATTACCATGCACGAATAATTTAACTTGAAGAAAAACATTTTCTAATGGATATTTGTCCTGAATCAATAGCTGCTTAGAGTGGTTTGTAAAACACATCGAAAATCTCAAACACAACAATATTTACAAAATGCTTAGCTATGATGTGAGATATGTTTGATATACGGTAAGCTAGCATATACATCCCCACTCTTATAGTCATTTAAATCTATAACAATCCATTAAATTTCATAAGATAGTCAATAGGTAAAATCTTTTTTCAGTAAAATAACTAGTAACTATGTCAAATAAATGTTTATAAAATAATACATAGTAAAGCACAAATCTTTACTTTAACTACAATACAGGGCCCTTCATCCTACAAAGCTAGTGCACCGTGTCACTGTGACGGCAGCACGCTGATGACGAAGTCATTGTCATACACCACCAGTGCACTTAAGAATTTAAGGGTGAATCATGTTATGACAATATTTACCCTGGATCACATGTGTTGTGCAATGCAACAGGAAATTCATTATATTGTTGTTTTACAGCACAAAAGCTGATGATCACCGTCGCTGACACACACGATCCTCTAAATGTGCCTCTACGACCAGCAGTAACTCTTTCTCGTTGACATGCAGTGGGTGTGATGGGAGTGTTTGTTAAAGAAATGGCTCACCAAAAAATGTTGCTTTTGGCATTTTAAGTCTAAAGTGAAATTTAAAAAACAATCCTTTTATGTAGACGGACAAAACATTTCTTTAAATTTAGGACTTTCGAATTCACAGTGGGCCCATTAGACTTCCCAGCTGGAACACTTGGAATGAGCTGCACGTCGTGTTTGCTGTCATATCAAATCCTGGGATCAGACTACACAAGATATTTGCTTTTCGAGATGGTCACTGTGTCAGATTAGATGATCAGATAGTTCTAGTCATGACTTTACTACACATTGAATCCTGACCAGTCATAGCAGGGCCATACTTAACTCTTCCACCTGTGAGCAGCAACACTTAGTGTGCAGATGGTGGTGTCACACCCACAAGTGTGATGAATTTGTATGTAATGAAAAAAAAACATAATTCTGCTTTTGACTGGTTGTCAACATCATGGAAGAAATTGTAAAAGTCAAATAGGTGAGAGAAGGTAAGAGAATGGACACATTAGACTTTTTGTGAGGATGCCGTGAGACATCCCAGATTCTGTGTTGGTTGTTTTTCATTAGTGTAAGGTGTGACAGTTGTGTCTTGTATCCCATGAACTGTGTCACTTAGTTTGTGTTCCCAAAGTCAGATGCCCCGTGCCTGGACTAATATCACGTCATCTGATTTAAAATATAACAAATTTTGACAAACTTCACTTTATGTTTTCACTGACGTAAGAGTCAATAGACAACAGTTAACTTCTTTTTATATTTGGGCGAACTAGTCCTTTAAACATCTCTGCATCTCTGAGTCATAAAAACCTACACCAATACCTTCGTTGCAGGCCAGGAGTTTTTCTTGATGTCATCGTGAAGTGTTGCACAAACATTAAATAAATCCCCATTGGCTTTTGTAGACCATATGTTTTGTACTGTAACAATTCTTACTAATTTCTGGAAATTGTGCAGTTTTTTAATTCTGTCCTGTGAGCAAGAAGGATCTGTTTTCAATAGTTTTTCTTATGTTGTCTGCCATCACTGAGCCTAAGATAAACATGTGCCACTAAGATGTCCAGGAGCAACTGGATTACAACATGTTGTATCAGGAAATGTGCTTAAAAGTAGGTTGACCACCTGCTTTAAACTAAAAACAACCTGAAAAGTTGTGGGCCTAAAATGTTGCTTTAAAGTTGCCACACAATCAATTTTCTCTGGAACACTAGGCATCAAGAGGCGTGAAGACGTGAAGCCCCTGGTTTCAAAGGGAATTGCTGATGGGATTTCCAAGAAGAAGTGTCTGTAGGAGTCAGATCCTGGCTGCGAACAGGCCTGGTTGCTCTTTGCACAATGTCTTCATCCCTCCCTCCCACTGGAATCTGATGACAAACTAGGTTTAACCTCCCAGTTATGAGTAGCTGGGTTGAGCTTCTTATTGCTCTGTGTGGAGGAGTCCATGTCTGGTGAGAAATGAATTGTAGTGATCGGTTATGATTCAGGGCAGAAGGAGGTATGAATTTATGTTCCTTCCAGAATACTGTAATTTGAGTCACAGGCACCTTTAATCAGTCAAATAGACAGGGACAGATGAATGACTTTGTAATTTTTAAATGTGATCAGAATGTGAAACAAAATCATATCTATTACCAGCTGCATACCTTAACCATAACACAAATCCTCACTTGAAGATGTTTCACTGACTCAATCTGGGTGGAGCATTTAGATCCCTTTCTGGTATTTAAAATTTAACCTGCATTCATTGATTATTTGGCCACTTGGGGGCAGTGCATCAAGCTATAAACATAGCTATATATATATATCTATATATTGACATATTCTCACCTAATGAATCGTTTAATATTCACTCTCCTTACTAACATTGGACTAACTGTTAAGGGAATATCGGTCTCTTTAGCTGGTAAATCCTCTACAATGTTGAACAGCTAGTCGCTAACTGTGTCTGTCTGAGTTTAGCTGCTACTAAAGCTGTAAAATATGCTAATGAGAGCAGTGGGAGTGACTGAAAACAGTTATGTTGTGACCCATAAACAGTATGAGCTGGAAAATGCTCAAATGCTCCACGGAGTTAAAGAAAACTGCAAACAACAAGACTATAAAGCTATAGAGTCTGTACATGTCTAGCCGTGCTGAGACATGCAAAACCACTGGTATGGCCCTTTACTGTGTACTATAACTGATTGCGTTTACAGAGATCTGGCCACTGGTTTGCTGGCAAGATCTACATGACACTGACCAGTGCACAGTGATTTAAGAATAGTATCAGAAGGAGATAAAAGCAAGTTAAAGTTCTACTATCTGTACTTCAAAGAAGCCAAATTGTCAATACTTACCCATGGCATTTCAAGTTGTGCCAGTTCTTTCATCTCTGCCCATGGTCCTTTAGGGCCGGGCACTTAGTTGGAGTCAGGAAGTCATTGGTAATGATTGGCATACTGGGATGTGGGAGGCAAAACACTGTATAGAATAAAAACAAGCATTCTCGTTGGAGCGTTTATTCAGCCAGACCTTGTTTCTGTACTTTATGATCTAATGGTGTCTTTTTGTCAGAGATAACGTTCCCCTCGGCTTCACTGACTCTATGAATTAATGCCTTAAGACAATAAGAAATCCTCTTGTATACTATCCCTGCTGGGGTGAAAAACCCCTGACTATACAAAAACTTAAAGCAGCTTTCTCTCACCACTCTGTGCCACCAGCTACGCTTTCACATGACAAATCATTCACATTTCCAGCCTAGGTGTTTCCTCCGAAACCATTTCACAGACAAAAGAAACCAAAAAGTGCTGATGTAACATGAAGGATGGTGTTTTCATAAGTGGTTCGGCGTCTCTGTCACACACCACTATCCATTATCTTTCCGTGGGACAGGGGAAGTTATCTTGGGGACCTATTGTGTCCCTGGTGGCATTCTGACTGCGTGTGTAAGTGTGTTTGTGGGACCTCTACTGTGCATACAGGAGATGTCGGGGAGACAGGGGCTGGAGTGAGTCTGGGATCCCAGAGGAAGGTCTTGGCTCCAGGGGGCCTGTCCTCTCCTCTCTGGCCTTTGCTTGGCTGCTGGGGGAAGCCAGGCATGGAGACAGTAGGGTGGGGTGGGGGGGGGGGCAGCATAGAAGCAAATGAGCAGAAGAGGTGCTAGGCCGGCTCTTGCCCTCTCACTGACAGGATCTGGTCAATGTCCTGCCGCCAAGGGTCGCGGCCCAGCTTACGCACACAAACTTATCTCCAGTGCATCTGCCGGGCCGCCTGCGCAGTCAGGCTGTCTCCATTGCGGGCCACGAGCGTTTTCCTGCTGGGGTGAGAGGAGGATGGTGGGAGGATAGAGGGAGGAAGGGAGAAGGGTGGGGGAGATGCAAGGGGGAGAGAGGAGCTTGAGGCAGGGAGGGACGGGAGGGGGCTCAATGTGAAACTGCCCCTGTAGAGCCCTGCCAAGTCGCTGAGCTATATGGAAAACACGAGCTGCCTCCAGGGTAACAGGACCACTTCTGAATTTCTACAAAACAAAAATAGCTCTGATGTCTGGCTACGACCTCTCTGTTCTCTGGCCCTCGTCGCTCTCTGCGTGTCTGTCACTTTCGAATTCCCACACGAAGACAAAGCTCATGTTCGAACCCAAACAGCCCTCAAGAACAACTTCATTTGCTGTTGAGTAAGGGGAGGGGGAAGAACGCAGAAATTTAATAATTGTGTGGAGCCGAGCGTATTTATCATTCCTTTTCCTCCTCTCGGGTGGAGGTGACCTCTTGGTGACCAATTGTGTGGACCTCAATCAAGCTCCCTTTGGTGAGCCATTTCATCATTTAAGCACAACGAGTTCCAATTCTCATGACCTAATGCGTTGTAGAATGCCTGAAATCTGCTGCTTTTGTTTTCTCTTCTTTCCCTCAACGCTTTCTCATCAACAGCAACAGGGATCCATAACAGGAAGAAGTGGGTGACATTTCTGAAGTATAGGGACAAGGTGGTGAGCTTGCAGTAGAGACAGGACTGACATTTGTGTACTCTGGAAACACTTTGATAATATCAGTAACATATCGTTTACTTTTTAAATATAACTGTTTGGGCATTTTTGTGTTCATTCTATATTTAACATTACATATGCAGAAAGGACACACATGGAGAGAGAGGGGTATGATGTGTAACAAGGGTACCTAGACGGAATCAAACCAGGGACATTGAGTTTACAAATGATATACAGCTTAACCACTAGGCCACCAGGACATCCTTTTTTAAAGGATAAAGTTGTTTTGTTTACACCTTGGCCTTTATGCCTATTGATGTTGATAACATCTATCTGCAGAGGAAAGAAACAAGAGATCAGAAAATCTGACAGGTGTTACACAAGCCAACAGTTTAGTGAGATTATCTAAACTACTTCCTTTAGAGGTGAAACTGAAAGTGAGCGCACTCGAAATGTTGGTAATAATCTTTTTTTGCGCAGGAAAACCACATGCTACAGCAACTATGGTGGGTCAACGTTGAACCAGGAAGTCATGGATGTTTACAATGGATGTTATGCATAATATATTACCACTCACCTTTGTTTTCTTCTCCAAGTTAGTTTGGCTAAACTGGGTTTTTTGATTAAATCCCAGTCACGTCACCAGACAAGAACACTGGTATTGGACGGGACAGCCAAATCAAGCAGTTTTTCAAATTCTTGCTTTTTCCAATATCTGCACATGAAAACTACTGTATGGTTAAAGTTAGGGAAGGATTGTGGTTATAGCAAATAAACTATGGTTAAGGTATGGTTCCTTTCCAGGTCTGGCTTCTTTTCACAATGCCACTGCATTTCCAGATGAATTACTTTGTTGAGTTCAGCGATAGATATAATACCCAAGACCCAAGTTGTAATTAACCAGAATCATCCTATAATGCAGCAAAAACAGCTGAATAAATTATTTGAATGATCTTTTTAGAATTGTTTTGTGCGTGTGTGCATTTTACAGCTGTTCTGTGGGCTCCCTGTCAGTTACCTCTAAGGGTAAAACGGAGCAACTATTCCCTCCATACTAATTCTAAGTCCCAGGACCTGCAATAGATCTTGCAAGTCCTACATGACAGCACACCCGACCCTGACACATGCACACCTATAAACCTTACACACACAACTCCCCTCATCTGCTACTCATTGGGTGCACTGTTAAAGGTGGACATTTAACAAAAAGATAAAACCGTGCAATGGGTGTTTACAAGGCAAAGTTGAGCCATGTGACCTCCAACGCTAAAACTGTTCGTCAGTGACCGAAGGAGGAAGGGAGCAGCAGGGCGAGGGCTTGATTATGGCGTACTGCTCTTCAACCTTTAAACGTTCTTGATGTTAAGAAACAAACATGACAGTAAAATGGAGCCAGTGCTGTTTGAGACACATTTTTGGCTGGCAACTTGCGGCTGAATTCCCGACTGAAATCTGATTTTAGTACAACGAGACAAATTGTGAACCAAATAGGAAGTAGCCTAACATATATGAGGAAGAGCTGAATTTACCTTGCACCTCAGTTCAGAGGTTTTTAAGGAACTTATTTTAGCCTCACCATGTAGTTAGGATGGAGGGTGCAGGGAGAGAAATAAGGGGAGGAGAGATGACCTCCTTAATGCACATTCTGTTCTGCTTTGGCTGCGATTCCCAAGGTTGCCTGTCTAGTGTATGTGTGCATGTGTGTGTATGTGTATGCGCACGCGCGCGTGTGTGTGTGTGTGTGTGCGCCGGTGCCAGGCACAGCGTCTCTTCTGGCTCACACAGTGTTGACCCTGCCCTGTACTCTCCTCCTACTATGGGCGAGGCTTGGCTGTGCAGCACGTAGCAAGACTGTGCTAATACTGATATGTGCATACACAGATAGGTCAACAGACAGCCACACACACACACACACCTACACACACTCAAAGAATAAATTGTGATATTTGCTCAATGCATGAATACATTCACAGGTAAGAATCTGCAGAAATGAGTTCTGCTTTCTAACGTTTATGTCTCTAATATTGCTGCTTTTAGCGTGTAAAAGCTCAGCTGCAGTCTTTCATTAGACAATGGCTAGCAGGCTGCCAATCAAAACAGCATAGTAGCTTTATTAATGAGGACGTGTAAAAAGGTCAGCTCAGGTTACATTTCTCTTCTACTTTATAGTTATTATGGATTGACTGCTTTAGAGAGAACAGAATAGAAGAATTCAAATAACAGACTTTTCTTCCCTGCATCTCACTCACATCTAACACTCTCTTTTATAAGTGAGACAAATATTCCCATGTGAAATGAATCACAAAGTATGTGAAGGTACATTCCTGCGAACGTTTTATACTGATTTTAGGCTTTCTTTTCTCAACTTCGGGTCTCAGCTACTTTAAAACCGCCACGTTCGTGTGGGAGAGCCCTCGTTGTCACAGCTCCTGATGGTATCTTGCCACCGGCCCACTTTATGTCTCTCACCCAATCAGTTCCAAATGAATATAAATGAGTGTTTTCATTGTGAGACAGAACAAAAACAGCAAAGTATGTTACCGAAAACACTGGCTAATACTCTTAAAAGGAGCAAACTCGTCTAAAAGAAAAACAAAAATTGGAACATTTTCCAAAAGAAGAAAACAAAAAGTGGTGGCAAAGTTGTTTTTCATGTCTGCATTTGGCTAATATGCAAACTACAGAAGAACAAAAGAAAGATGAGGGAGACCATTTACAGTAAAATGAGACACATGGTTTATAATTAATGTTCACATTGTAATCCACATGGCATGCTATGCATTCACGTTTGTTTCTGGCATTTAGCTGTTAATTTGTCCAAAGTGCAACAGTAAAACAGGCCATGACTGAAAGCATTACAAAGTGACTAATAGGAAGGAGTGCAAAGGTCAAAGCAACAGGAACAAGTCACTGGTTGTGACATGAATTTGTACAAAAGCGGTTCAGATTTTCACGTGTAATCATTAACTACCATGTACCATCTTACTATTTAAAAGAAAATATGAAAAAAAATTGACCTAATGTTCACAAAATTTCGTCATTACTGTGGAATTCTGAAAGATGCCAGGAACATGTCAGAAATATAAAGGAGGTTTTGAATAACTTTAACCCTGCCTGCCTCATGGCCTGACAGAAACTATGTACTAATGTGTGTGTAGCGTTAGACGATACTGCTGAACATTTACAACAATGCACACATACGGAGATATCTACAGTAAAATCAGATTTATGGATAATTTATCAATCATGGTGGACAATCATGCTATGAGTATCAGCTAGCTAACTGCTAACTGAATTTACTAGCTGTCAACTAGAAGGCAGACGTCACAGAGCCTGAAATGTTTTCTTCTGGGTCTTACTACGATCTGACGGCTGTCTCAGTGTAAATCTCTCAGTTCAGGACCTGGGCTGACCCTCAGAGTTAGCCTTTGTTTGGCAGACGCCTTGGCCCCCTTTAATCTTGTGAAGAGATAAATCCTTTGATGGACCTGGCCGTGCTCAGTTGAAAGTGCTGCCCGGCCATCTCCATATATCAACATAATACGGCATGTTTGATGTTGGGGGGCTGTGGCACGCGGGTGGGCTCTTTCTCCACGACCTATAGCAGAGTCATCAATCCCAGGCTACAACCGCGGACCCCACCACCTCTCCACGCCTCCTGTCCCCTCCTCCTCCCCCCTCCTCTTAACCGTGGACCGGACCACAACCAGTCCTGCCCTCTTGACCACAGAGCACAAACAGTCTACCAGGAAATGTGTCTGTGTCAGGCACAAACAGGCCGACTCTGAGGTGGCAAGCTTTTGACACACATTCCTTATAATTGCCAACCCCTTTTAAAGGAATGGTTTTACATTTTGGGAAACATGCTTATTTGTTTTATCGCAGAGAGTTAGTTGCCTAGCAACATCACTGACAACAGGACTCCAGGAAGTTACTGCTCCCTGTCAAGTTATCGTCTGACACATAATTCCCTGTAAAAGAGATTTAACGTGTTAATTAGTGAGCACTGGTGGGTGGATTCTGTTACCTTCGGACAGAGCCAGGCTAGCTGTTTCCCCCTGTTTCTAGTCTTTGTGCTAAGCTAAGCTAACCTGCTGCTGGCTCCAGCTAGATATTTACTTTACGGACATGAGAGTGGTACCAATCTTTTCATGATACTCTCAAAGCAATTTAGTGTATTTCCCAAAGATCAGTGCCAATTATTCCCTCCCAATCTTCCATAGAGACTTGATGAAGCGTTGACACATCAACACTCCTTGAATAAAATAAAAACATCTTTTTATTTCTTCATTTTCTTGCTACTGAACTCTTCTACCTCTTGTGAAAGTGAATGGTCCTTTCCACTGAGTACATCACTGGGCTATATAAGTGTCATCCAAAAGCCTGCTATTAAACTGAGCTGAACTTCAGGGAGCTCTTTTGATTCCTCTGATAAGACCCTGGTCCCATTAAGACGAGCCGTCCCTGCGTGATCGCTCAGCGCTGGCCTCACACACTCGCTCTTATCTAAATCCTTCATCAACACACACCTAATCTGACCCCGGCTGCTAATGTTGATAGATTTGATTCTCCTCTGGGGAATATGGGAGAATCCAGTGTCAAAAATCAAACAATAACAAACCATTTCATTATCCCAATGTAGAAATGGCCAGGTATTATGGGCTTGCTAAATTAGAAGCATTTTCTACTGTACAGTAAATTTATGTTTTATAGTTCTCTAGCTTGGTTGCAGTAGCAGCTAAAGCACTCTATGTGTGATGCTGTCATGCTTTCCTGGCCCTATATCTGTGTGTGTGTGACACGCATGTAAAGAGTGTGTCCCAGCAAGACCAACTAAGGCAAGCAGCGACATTAGCACCCTTGAAATAGCTTGGCAGGCATTTTAATTGCTTTACTCTGCAATGGCTCAACATGTTATTGGGATAAAAAAAACAAAAGGGTGAAACCTTTCCCAGGCGTAGGATAACCATAAACACTAATCTCACGTCACTGTCGGGGAGTTTCTCTCAGTGAGAACTAAATTCCATGATTTTAGGAAAACAATAAATACTTGGATGACTACTATTTTATTGTCCTATTGTCATCTCTGATCTTTGCCCTCTTCCTTCCACATTCTATCCTTTCACCTTAATCCCATTTTTCTTTCAAACCTTTACTTTCATTATTGGGGCCACAATCACTGCCCTCAATGCTATATGCATTAAGAGACTAACAGTATTGTGTTTCTACCTCTTAGGGCAGTGAGGGAAAATTTATGATGCATGTTGGCATGTTTGTCTTTAATCATTGTGAAGTAATAGCAGAGTCATGTGCATGAAGCCTCACAATGAGGTGCTGAAGTACTTCATGAGTAGGAAACTTCACACAAACACAGGAAGCTCAGTGTTTCTCACCGAGGGCAGGAGTCTTTGCTGCGGCGCTGCAGGGACTGATGGGCCGCTCAGATTAACCGTGGCCAAAGAACCTGCAGTTCCAACACTTTATTGTTGCCCAGGCTGTCTACAGAAAGGCATCGGAGCGTAGATCTTCAGGGTCTGGTGTTGTTATCCCAAGATAAATGTTAAATGTAGATATATTGTATATAGCATTCTGGGTTTTAATGTTGGCAACACTTTACAAAAAGCACTCAAGTGAAAGAATGAAGACGTCTTTGGGTGTTTTAGGGAGCACACACATTGAATTAAAATCAATATACAAAACAAAAAAATGATCTGATTGATCATCAGTTGTGCTGTGCCTGTAGATATCAATACCATAACTTCATAGAATGAGTGATTAAAATTATTAAAAAGTATTTATCAAATATCATCAGTGCCTCTCACCTTTAGTTACAGTATTTCAGAGGTAAAAACACACCGCCAGGTGTTTCAAGGTTCGGACTAATGTTACATCCTCCCAGGTGCCTTATAAACCAGTTACTCTGGGCTTGTTTATGTACTGCAGAGTGAATGAAAACATGCAGCAGAAAAGTGCAGATTTGAGGTCCAACAGAGACCTCTAGTGGTGAAGACGTGTTTTGTTGTTGGCAGCCTCTAAAAAGCAATGTCTATGTTTTCAATTTAATTTAGACCAATTTAACATGTTTTTGTCTATTTTGTAAGTCATATTCTGCTGATGAAGACAGGACTAATGGTGGATAGCCTCTATTACAAGCTATTTCTCTTTATCATTTCTTTATACACATACTGTATATGATCAAACATGGTTAATGAGAACATTTCCATTAGATTTTGAGTAGTTAATTATCATTACCGTCTACAGACACATTTTAGTTGCCACAACTATACTTGGCATTGACAGACTCACTAATAATTGCTGAAATTCTAGTGTAGTAGTGAAGTAGTATTGTGACAATTCTGGCAATGAAGTCCTCAAATTGCCATTACACATTTCTTTAGCCATGATACCTTCATTTTGAGACATCTGACAAAGCTCAGCTCACTTCACCTGAGATCGAGTGGGACTAGAAAAGTTCGTTTAGAGTGTGTGTTAGAAAGATGAAGAGGTGCATTACACGAGATTGCAGCTGTCACTGCGGGTTTTCATTTCATTCAGACCCTGATCCTGTTCTAACTACTGAGTTAAATGTCCTCCTCTTGTAGTACCTACCAATTGTATTTCTCTTGGTCAAAGTCAGGAGTGTGATGGGGATTTGGAGCATGGTAGTTTATCACAAGACTATTGGTTTCCAGGCAGAGAGAAGAGCACATTAGTAAAATTAGGTTAAATCCCACATTATTGGAAAAACATTGCTGAGAGATGGCAGGGAGCAATTTGTCAAAGCAGGCAACCGCCCTGCCCTGTGGCCCCAGACCCCCGGCTGCCCCCACAGCCTGAGGTTCGCTGTCTGTCAGTTTGTGGTAAATGATTGATTGCAAATGACTTTGGTAACTTTCACCACTGAGTTATTTTCAGGCTGGTCCTGCATTATTATCTAATCATGTGGCTTTGTGCAATCTTGTGGCCCATCTAGATCGAAGACTTTCATTAATTTAGTTTATATTGTGCTCACATGGTGTGTAATCCTAAAGAAGGTTGTGTTTGTTCACATAAACCAAACTGATGCATGGACAACCTGATAGGATCACTGGATGTTTTTCTGGGTCTGGAATGAAGACGCTGCCGTATGTTTTCTGCTGCTTATACTTTATACTATCACTTTTCTTAACAGGTGCTATTTAGAAATTAAAAACAACACAGGGATCATTTAATATCGGGGGATAAAATTAAGTTACAAAAACGTAGAGTTGAATGATAAAACCCAGCAACAAATTAAACATTCATAAACACTTTCCAATAAAAGAAAGTCTTGAATGGGGATTTAAAAGACACTAATCATTTAGAGACTATGTGGTGGGAACACTCAACAGGGTACACAGCAGGGGTCAACAGGAGTCAACGGGGCCCAGGAGTCATTTCTGTTCTCCCAGGGCCCCTAACACTTTAATCCGACCAGGGCAGGGAGTGTTCAACATCACTTTATTTCAATACCTGAGAGGGCAGACTAGGGCAAACAACAAACACATTTTGTCTGAGCTCCATTTGTCCTCTTTCTTTTTTTCCGTGCCCGTTTGAACCTTTTCCAATAAAGTTGTAATTTAATTGGGGGGAGTGGGCAAAAGGCTGTGAATTCCCCCCTCTGGTGATCAATATCTCATTTTAAATTTAAGAAACACATATAAGCGCACATGATACATGAATACATCCTCAATAAAAATGTCCAAATCGTGATGATCTCCAAACCCTGCCTCTCTTCAGCTCTTCATCAAAATGTGCTGGTTCTTGGCCCTGCATACAGTACAAGCTACTGCGGCTGTCACAAAAAAAAACCCCCACTAGATGGCACATTTAATGGGGTTATGGCCAAAAACAGCTCACGCAGAGCATGTCAAGCAGACAGATGGCGCAATTGCTGCAGAGATGCTGACTACTACGGTCCAGCAAACGATCTGTTCTCTCAGAACAAACAGAGCCGGGGCCCCATTCTGTCAGCAACCACTGCTCATGCTGATTGAGGAAGCAGCATAAGCGGCTCTTTCGTCATGCTCGAGTGAAATTTGGAAATACAGAAAGCTGCTCTCAAAGTTAAACTCGCCCCGTGGGAGTGTGTTTTCGAAAAAGTGATGGAAACGATTAAACAACGTTGCTTAAGGGCTCATATTGTGCAGGTCGCACTGTTTTAGACTTTTTTTTTTTGGCGTACTGTGTCAGAGAAGCGAGTGGAGGCTTCAGCAGTCAGGAAAATGTAAAAAAAAAAATAAAAAGGGGAAAAAAAGCGCATGTATTCCTGACAGCCCATTGGTCCACATTTTCCCTGTGCTGCCACAATACTGCACACACGTGACCTCCCTGTTTTCACCCAGTTAAACGCGTGTACTTAAAAGACAGGCCACTACCGTGCAGCAGCACGAGCACGATTAACACAGTATTAATGTCAGCCAGGTGAAGACAGTAGGTGCGGGCACTCGGATCACTGGACGCGGACCATGGCGGCTGCCACGAGCAGCAGCACATCCACAGCCACGCTACAGATCAAGCACCCAAGCATCGAACATACGCGGAAACGCATAGACCCGAGGAGGAGGCAAGCGGCGCTGTCTTTTCTCAGCAACATATCTCTGGATGGAAGACCCGTGCAAGACGACGCGGACGATCAAAGCGACAACTCGCCCGAAGCTAGGACTAGACACAGCCTGGTTTCTCCGGAGCGCTCGGCGTACGGGGCTGCGGGCGCCGCCGGAGCCGCTGCTGCTGCGGCGGCGGCGGCGGCTGCGGCGGCGACCACCGCCGCCCAGGCGCTCGCTTTTGCAAACCAGGCTCTCCTCGCAAGCGGTCGGGCCAGCTTTGGGACGGGTCCCGCAGCTTCCCCGGCGAGCACAGACACGGAGGGCGACGCATTCGCGCCCTCGACGTTCAGCTCCCCTTTCTCCGCGGTCCCAGCCTCGACTCGCGGGAGGCTGCAGACGTACACTCAGGGAATCCTACCTGCCCCTTACCCCAGGCAGACCTCCCAGAACTACTGCCTGGAGGGCGGACAGATAGCCAACTCTGCGATAGAGCTGCAGAGGTCAAGGTAAACTGCGTGAGCCACGGTTTTGGGGGAACATGCAGGGTGGTTGGTGGTAACGCTGGTGTTAAAGGTGCAAGCTTGTCTGCAGGATCTGCTCTGTCAGGCCGTCAGACTGTACGTTGATGTCATCACAGCATGCATACGAAACCATAACCATGTTTCCCCCCCCCACACTCACACAAAATGCTACTGCAAGCATGCATGTTTGGTGAAATCATAAATAAGTCCTGCAGACAACTGTCTAGATTTCATTTATTTTCAAAATCATGTTCCATAACCAGATGCCACTGACATACCATGACCCTCCATTGCGTTTTTTTGGTAGTTTTACATTTCACATTACCACCAGGCTACAGTGATAGTCAGATTATAGTTTAATCTGATAAATGTTAGCAGATTGGCATGTCCCTCGTGCATTTTGGCAAATTAGTCACTGAGTTAAAGTGTAAAAAGTGTGATTCATTTCCTCACAGCCATATTTACCAGGACTCTGAATGAATGAACTCTAAGAACAAGTCTTCTTGCAGGTTTTTCAGCTGTTGTGAAAAGGTCCTTTTGGTTCTTAGTAACAAAGTCTGCCCAGACACAACAGTTCACAGCAGGAGGATAAAGTTGAGCTGTTTGTATATTTACGACATGCAGGTGGGTGTAGCCTCAATATGACTCACTGGTCTGCGCAGTGACAGACAGATACATTATCACAGGTCCAGCAGCTGCCTAGTTTCCCCAGAGAGGGAACTCAGCAGCACACCTAATCAGTTTCTTTCTTTATTTCACTTTTTCTTTCCTTCTTTCTTGTGCACATTCTCTCGTGCTGTTGGTCAAATTTAATAGACCTCAAATTAGTTTTAGTGAATATCATTCCACAACCTGGCACACACCTGCTGTCTGCTTGTCCTCTGTAAACATCCTGTAACTCAACACCCCTGTTCAACACTACATATACAACAGGGGCTTGCTGCTCCACGTGGATGTCTTTTATTTGCCCTCTTTGTCCGCTTTGTCTTCACGTCGGAGGCACAAGGACAGTTTGGAGTGTGTCGCCTCGCAGCGGGACAGCTGTCGCTAACAGTCGTCTCATGGTCCCCTCGCTGTCAGAACCTGCTGTCAGATCCTCTCTGCGTCTGCTGCCCATTCAGGGCCCCTCTTACCCAAATCCTCTCATCCCTCTGGTGCCTCTGCCAGACTTCTCAGCAAGCACTGCTTCATGGTGAAATACTCACCAAGCATTTAGTTCCCCTTCCTCATGGAACTTGCACTGCCAAACTAACAGCTTCTCAAAGTCTTAATATGTCCTTTATGATGGTGATAAAAGTGCATTAAAGAAGTGATGCAACAGTCAAGACCCTATCAATCATTTTTAAATGCACATTATATTTTCAGAGATCATTTATAGTTTACCTTAGTGTTATCTACAGGCTCAAATTACAGTTCACACTAGTTGACAAAACGATCTCAGTTTTGGATCATATCGCTCAGTCTTCCTCAACATATGATGTTTGCCCTATTGTCATGAAATTGTACATGTTGAAGTTTTTACATTTCCCAGATCAGTTTAAGGCCCTCTTGTGCACGTTGGCTGAAAAGATTGAGATTGAAAGTTCCTTCTTGACCTTTTGGAAACAGTTGACACAACGGCCTCGCCACAAGGTCCATCATTAACTGTTCTGGGCCTTCAATTTATCAGCCAACATGGCCAAGAAGTCAATAAAGTGCTCCGTAAAAATGGAAATGTCCAAATCTACAATTGCTGAGCAAACTCCATCTGCTGACGAAGATCATGTGACATGCTCGAAAGCTCCAGAACAAATACTAAATATACCTTCTGGTTAGAATGAACGTTCTCTGCCAGCTTTGACTGCTTGTTTTCGATACTTTCTGTTATGGACACATTTCAGTTGATACCAAAAAAGCATTGCGGTTCAATACCCGGCCCTGGCCACAGTGTTGCATGTCTGGCCTCTCAGTCAGTATAAAGTATGTAGTTGTTAAACCCTGACTGTTTTGGAATGTGCTTGGAGGATGTCCACACAAATGTGATTCTTATGTTGAGAAGTAAGCAACCTGCTGATGGAGCGCGGCCATGTTCCTCCGGCGCCACACACAGGCGAGTGCTCTGCACAGTGCCTGGTTTGTTTTCTGAGGGCAGCTGGTGGAAACGTGTCCAGAGGTCCCTGGCTGGGAGAGGCAGGATGCCCAGGCTTTCTGAGAAGCAGCCTGGCTCTCCACTCTGTATTTTCTGTCCTCCACTTCCTCTCCCAGAGGCATCGGAGACACACTCTCCCCTCAGACTTTTTGGCCTGCAGTCCTGCTCCCATTCAGGAAGTCGCAGAGCCTCTGATGTGCCGCCAAAATAGACTTTCTGAGGCCAGAGCTGCTTTAGACCATATCCTCATCAGATTGTAATAAATGAAAATGATGTATGATTTCATATTCAGCTTTCGTTCAACTCCTCAGCCTTCATCCA
This sequence comes from Nannoperca obscura, assembly GCA_036024295.1. Lineage (NCBI taxonomy): Eukaryota > Metazoa > Chordata > Actinopteri > Centrarchiformes > Percichthyidae > Nannoperca > Nannoperca obscura. The sequence continues at coordinate 25,618 of JAVQJL010030743.1, read as the reverse complement.
TCAAGAATCAGCATGCCAAGAGCTGTGCTTTAAATATAGCACACCTATTACCATCTGGCCATGTCTGCCTAAGGTGTAGAGCTATTTTTTTTTTCATTTCATGCTTTCCCCCCCTAAAACACAGGCAGGTTAAGTCTTCTCACATCCTCTTTTAGTTACGCTCCCATCACCATTAGGTCTCGCAGAATCATGTAATTTACAGTATTTTAACAAGGTGGGGTTTTTTTTTAGCACGAGGCCGCAGAAGCTGTGGCTGGAAAACAAGCAGCGCAAGCCATTATAATGGTCCTGTGGAGTTTTGTGCGATGGGGTCACATACTTCTGGTTATGAGGTTGACCGTTGTTCGCTGAGGTCATGGTTGGCATAGTCACAGGATTATATAAGAATGCTTCATTTTCCTTCACAGTGTCTCTCAATGTCTGAGCTGTCAACAAACACTCTGCAAAGCCCAGAAGATTTATCAAGTAAAAGAGTAACAAGGGTCAGCAAGTGTTTTGCTCCAAGCCGTTTCAAGTTGGACCCCGGAGTTAAATTTCCACATTATGACTATGACTCCTGTTTCTCACTCTGAACAGCTGACAATGCCATATGTATTGCTTTTATTTGCATTTCCGTTTCTTTAACTTATTTTTGAAATCTTCTGATACATCCTATTTGTACTCTTGGTGTGTTTAAGGATCAGAGAGGCTGAACTGCTCTGACTGGATGTTTTATTTTATTTTATTTTATCTGAATAATCACATTTCTGTTTGCCTGAGCTGTATTTGTTTGAAGAAGCCCAGAACATTATATTTATTTCCACTCAGCAACTCTCTGGCAAAGTGGAAGACCATGTCCTGTGGCAAGCTGCCAACAGGGCGTACGTGAGAAACTGTTTAATCTCCACATCTAAATAGTCCACTTGAGCTTTATAGCTTCATTGGATGGGCAGGATTATCAATAGCCATTTGAAAAATGTTTATTGCAAGAGCATGGTATTGTGGCTGCAGTAGAAATAGCTTAGCGCTACATGGGTTGCATTCATGAAACATGTTTGAACAAAATCACTTGAGGCAACAATAGAAGGACTTGTGTCCTCCTTTGCCACTGATTTATACTGAGGCTTCATTGAAGCTTCTGACCGGGCCTTGTTAATGTCAAACAGGGTAGAAACTGACTGTTCTAACCCGAGTTGTTAAGAGTTGTGTCTGAGGTGAATGAGTGGCCTGGCCTGTGTTATTGTTTCCAGGATCTGTATCGGCCTGGAAAACATCTTTTGGATTAAAAGCACACCCTGCTGGCGCTGTTCATCTACAGTGCATGGATCAAAGTCCTCATAGCTCATTTGTGTCCTCATGAACTGGAAACATGCCCTTTGGCCAACTGGTCAGTGGATTTTGAAAAACAGTTACAATTCACACAAGATTTTAGACAGGAAAAATCATAAAATTGAGATAGACAGCTACAATAGGGAGTTATTTCTTCTTTAGCATAGATTGGGAATACAGTGTAACACTGTCTGCATAGTTAAAGGACAAGTCTGCCTACATATATGTATGTTGAATGCTTTTGGTGGCTGTAATCATATTGCAAGCTATTTACTGTGAAATGTCATCTTTGTGTTTCTATCCCAACACAGCAGCTCTGCAAGGAAACACTGTGTGGGGTAACCCAAAGAGGGATTTTTTCTAAAAACACAGTAACGATGGAAGGTGCACACTTTGTTTCAAGCACACTGCTTGAAGCCTCATACGGGCTTGGACTGAAGTTTATGGTATATTTTTGCTCAGAACAAGAACTGTGGATTTCGTCCCCTTTACGTTTCATGCTACGAAGGGGTCGCTTCACACAGGAGGAAAGATTACAGCAAACAATAACTCTTTCAATGCACACATTACAACGTGAGTAATCCATTAAGAAAGTAAGGAAATTCTCTAAAAGTCTCCACTGTGTTCAACAGTTTATTTCACGTCTGAACATGACACAGTGGAAATGTTTTCTTTTTACCAAAAGCTTAATGAAACTTTTTTGGGTTAGGAATGGAGTGATGCACCATCAGATAAAACAAGATGCTTTGTCCTATCAGATGGCCTGTAGCTTCCAGCCAATCTATCAGTCAGGGCTGTCACTGGAGAAGGATGATGTAAGACCATAAATCACATGATCCCACTCGTTTGACCTTCAGGCAGAGGTCACTCCCCTTCATTATGACCCTTCAGTGTCAGCTGCCCATTGTTGTAATCTTTTGGGCTAAAACTTGTACTGTTGACGCCCCTTATCAGAGCTTAATGTTCTTCTCTCCACTTTATGATCATTATACGGTGCAGAAGGTTAGCCGCTATGATGGCCCTCGCTTTCTTGTCTGCTTTATCAGTCTTGGTCCTCGTGTAAACACTTATCTCACCCCAGCTCCTCCGATATACAGTGTTCACTCAGCTTGTGTTGGTTTAAACCCTGGGAGATCCTCAAGGACGGAGTCATCTTTTGTTAATCGGTCCTCATGCTCTGTCGTATATTAACCAGCCACTCTGCTTTACGCTCCGCTGTCTCCCCCTTCAGCTGAAATGCTCAGTGAAGAGGGGGTGGGGTCAGGTCAAATGTCATTAGTTTGTCTTGCAGGGTCTGCAGTATTGCATCACATTTTGAATTGTGAGAAGAATTGGATAGTCAGAGATGATGTACAGTATGAATGGTGCGAACAGTCATTTGTTTGCACCCTTACTTGGCTTTGCCAAGTAGTAAGACTCTGCTGCAGATTCATTTAGTACTTGATGACAGATAGACCCTTTGGGAGAATGTGAGAATTAGTTTTTTGTTACTTGTCCACTAATGTGTTAATTTCCACTACTTTAAATGTGGCCACTTTGTAAGGATGACTGAGTTGGATTATGTCGCTAAACATGCAATTACGACCTAATTTTGGAGCAGCTCAGGCATACTTAGCTGTCACATGTGGGTTTGTTTCTTAAACTGGCAGCTGATCATATAAAAACAGTCCTGCAGCATTAGCCGGCTGAGTCGTGCAACTAAAGTGTGAAATAAAGGCCAACTATGACAAAATGTGTTACACAAAGTGTGTGCAGAGCCAGCTCGTTATCCTCTTAGCAGCTCTATTCCTGGAAAATTCTCTGTGATCTACGCAACATCGAGGAGTGATCATTGACCACACAGGCACACAGCGGTGTGGGTGATTGTAACTCGACCGTCCAAGACTTATTTTTGTTAATTAACTACAGATCATAGTGAGGCAGGTGATAATTTTACACCATTATTTGACGTCTGTCCAAAGACCTTCAGTGACCGCACACATACTTTGTTCTGGGAGTGCACACATACTTTTTTACTGAACCGTAACGATTTTTGAACACTGACCTAAATGGGCCCGTAGAATCATATATTGATCAAAAGTTGTCCTCGAATGCACGGCCGAATTCTTAGGCTCGTTTACTTTCTTTAATTCAATTTTTGACTAAACCAAGAGACCTTTCCAACATCAGAGAACATTTTCTTTAGGCAAAAATCTTTATTTAACATTGATGCATAGAGAAACTTTAGAGGTGGATAGCGGCTTTATCCGCTTATTGACACATTGCTTTGCACTAAGTAGGTAAAGGGAGATTATGGTTGAAATTCCCTGCACTGTTTGTGAGTGCTGATACATGGTTTTAATCGTCAAAGCTAGAAAAAAGGATGGGCTTTCAGTGTGCCTTGCCATTTCAGGTAGTGCTGTGGAACGTACTCTGATTTAGCGCTGTGCCTTTTAATGAAATTGCTTTGCAGGGCCATGTGTCCATGCATTTGGCAATAAAAAAGCAAAGGATGATTATTATTGTTATTATTATTATTATAGAAAGCTGTTTGCAGAAGGACAGTTGGTCCTGTGTTTGCTGTGATGTTTCTTCATCTCCACTAACTTCAAACTTCCCCTCTGTCTGTCTTCCCAGACGAAGACTCATCTCTCAGCGCTCTTCGCTTGAAACTCTAGAGGACATTGAGGAGAATGCTCCTCTACGCAGGTAGTAAACTGCACGACATATACCGTTCATCTTGTCTGCTACTGTACTTTGTGTGTCTAAACTGAGACATTCGGCTCAGTGTAATGTATCCCGCTGGCACCGTTACTCAGTGTTTTTTTTAAGGTACTAATATGTTGTGTTTGTTTTACGTTGTAGATGCCGAACCCTATCGGGTTCACCCCGACCAAAGAGCTTCAAGAAGATCCACTTCATAAAGAACATGAGGCAACATGATATGCGCAATGGAAGGTATGAAGGCAAACAACGCCATCCCTTAGTCAATACAAGTCCTCAGTGGATAATGGCAGGCTGCCCCAGTCAATGAACTGCAGTTTGGATGTTTCTCACATTTCATACCACATCGTAGTCGAGCAGGCTTAGCCCTTTCACTGCATGTCATTCTGACTGCTAAATGAAATGTAATTGATTTGAGAATCCTGTCCATTTAAACAGAGTATAATGTGATTGAATTTTATTTTAATCTTTATTTGATCACTGTTAACATTTTAGGAATTGCACCATGGCATCACCCCGACTGCTAAAAGCCAAATCACATATCACTTTTGTCACAGTTTACACAAGCATGCATTCAGCACACAAATCCCTAAATATAAAAAGGAAATTGGAACAGTGGTGTTAATTTGAATGTTTTACTGGGTGTAACCAAAGGGAAAGGATGTTGTTTAATCTAGGTCAGGAGGCAGAGGAAAGTGTTTCTGGGTAATACTGCTCTGGTTATTTTCATCATTAGCAATGTCACATTCACATTTGAAAGCTTTTTTCATAGTGTTTTGCTGTGCAGAGTCTAGTTCTGTTGCTGTTGGAGAAAATATTATGTGACACATCAGTTGAGTCGTTTGTTAAAGTCTAGATGTATTTATTAATCTTAAATTCTATTATTCAGCACTTGGTTCGTACGAAGAAGCAGATTCTCAGTATATCTTGTTTACACAATAAGTGTGCCCTCTTGGGAGGTTCCACTTGTTAAATGAAGTCACCTGATAGGTAAAGTTGTTCCTCACATCCAGACCCGTGAATCACATGTTGTTAATGTCCTGATGTGGATTTTGTCCGAGGAGTGAGATTCATCACGTGTCTGTGAGCTGCAGCTATTGAAAGAAGTCATTTTGAGGTTGTTAGTTGTAGTGTTATGTTCAGTCAGAGCCATTTTGCCCTCTGCGCTGCTGACATCTGGATACTGTATGAATGTTTACACAGGTACAGGGCAATTTAGTAGTTTTTTTTTTTTAAAAAGCACTTAGTTATTAATAGAGAAAAATGCATCATTGTTGCCCACAAACCACAGACTACATGCTCCACATGTTGAAATACCACAAAACAACACACACTCATACTGAAGTTTCAGCTCATTCTCTTCATTCTTATTTTAACTGCACACTCTATCCAACTTTAACCTGTGGATCTTGTCAGATAGATATTGATTAGCTTGTTTACTATTTTTGTTTTTATAGGATAGTCCTTATCAGTGGCAGAAGATCCTTCTATAGTGTATTTTCTGTCCTGCCCTATCGAGATTGTAGCCAAGCAGGGTATGTATCCTACAGCATGCCGAACTCTGTAACTTCCTCCAGCCTGTGCTCCCTCTTTCCCTTTTGTTTTTTTCATCCCTCTTTTTCTGTGGATGTACTCTCCTTTACTGGTGCATACATTGCTACGGGTTGGTTTTGGTGGATGCATTTTTACCATTAATGAATAAACAGCGGGCTGAAATGCTTCATTTCATATATGCCAAGACTCTACTGTAGCCCCAACGCTTGTTGCTTGTATTGCTTTTCCCACAATGGCTCCGGTGGCTTTCGGGCACCCATCCTTTTTGTTCAAGTCAACCCATTTTTGTCTGTTGCAACTGTTGCTGGCTTTGCTGTTTAGCATTTAAGATTCCTGGGGTTCCTGCTCTGCTTAGATTTCGAAACTTTAGCCGTTAAATCATTTTCATGTGTTGTCTTTGGTCTAATTATCTACGATGCTGGCAGACTGGAGTTTCTGTTGCCTGCACTGCACACAGTCTGTAATTAACCATTTTTGTTTATTCTTTTCCCTGGTTTAGTGTGTTAAACAGAAAACATCTCTGGCTTATCTGTAGACAACGCTTGTTTCCTATTTTCTTTTTTAAAGCATTGCAAGGCTCCATGTAACAGGGACCCACCTGGCTTGCATGGGGATAGCTCTGGTACTGGCTTTGGTTTCTGACGCCCCTCCATAGACATGAAATGGTGTGTTTTGGAGGAAGTGAAAGAGAAACGGGACAGATAAACACCATAGAAGACAATGCATAGAAAGAAAAGCTCCACACTGGGGCTTATTGAAGAGCATAAAAGGCTCAATCCGTTTGTGGAATTTCCTAAGCCAGCCTATCAGTGCAAGGTCAAGGGTTAATAAACCCCCAGCGCTATCCAATATGCACATTTAACTGCTCATTCGTGCTAATTGGCAGTTTACCGTCAGACTTTGGCTGGTTCAGTGAAGTGTTGTAACTACAAAACAACATTTTATTAGACTGGGCCCAAAACAGCTGATTGCATGTATTTCTTTCTCTTCTTTCTTCTGTATCCCTGCCCTGCTTACTTTAACTACTGCCCCATGGACAAAAACTGCAAAATATTTCACAGCAGCCAGGTATGGTCCCAAAATAATGATGGGACATAATATGGAGACAGTAATTCTACAGTTACAACCATAAATAGTTCAATTTAAAGAAATGGTTTGACGCTTTCTGCCAATAGTAAAAAAATATATCTGTTTTGGAAAATATAAAACTACAGCCAGGAGATGGCTAGCTTAGCTTAGCATTAATACTTGAAACAGCTAGCTTGGCTTTGTCTTAAGGGGGAAACAAACAACAACACCTCTAAAGCTCAAAGTAAAAATTACAATTTTACGCAGGAGCGTGTGTGAGGGACTGTTTCTTTGACGGACACAGCGACTTCTCTCACGGTGAGAAAGTTACTGCACTTCCTTTAGTTTTGTATGGAATAAACAAGATATAAAACATGTTGATTAGTTAGCTTCAGAAGTGCTGGTAGGTGGAATGTTATAATTTTTTTACCTTAGTTCGGACACAGCCAGGCTAGCTGTTTCCCCCTGCTTCAAGTCTTCGTGCTAAGCTAAGCTAAGCTAACAGGCTGCTAGCCCCAGCTTCATGTTTATCATACTGACATTAGATATTAATTCCATACATAGCATTCATTTTCTCATCTAGCTGTCGGAGAGAAAGTGAATAGCCGTGTTTTCTACAATGTCAAACTATTCCTTTAAGGGAAAGACGACATTAAACTATGCTGGCTAAAAGAAGAATTGGACATCTGTTTATGGGGCGTCACTGTCTCGTGACAGCTAGAAGGTCCTTGTTTCAAATCCCTCTAGGGTCGGCTGTGGCTTTCCTGTGTGGACTTTGCATGTTCTCCCTGTGTTGGCATGGGTTTTCCTCATATACTTCTATTTCTCAGACCCTAAAAGACATGCATGTTAGGTAATGCTCCTGGCATTGGAGAGCAGTTGAAAAAGATAGATGGGTCAAATGCAGAGGACAAATTCCGCACATGGATTAACAAAGTCTAACTTGGTGAAAAACAACAGTGAACAAGTTTAGTGTAATGGGTGAAGCTTGGGCAAGGCTGTGTTGGAACATTATTACAAGCCAGTCAACTGAACCCTAAACTCGTTATGTGAGCAGTAAAGTATTTGGTAGTAAAGTAGCCAGCAGGGTTTAAGATACTTTAGTCATTTAAATATTTAGTCTTAGTCCACCTGATTCTAGATTTGGAAATAATTGGCACTGCATGATGAGCCCTTTACATAGATTATAACACTACTAACATACAGATGTACAGATTTGAAGCCATTCATCCTATTCATGCATGTTGCTAATGTCAGCTCTTCTTATAATTTTCCTTTCATTGCTCCTTATTCTCAGCAGACTGAAGCACAGCTGTTTATTTTCTGGATCCCCTCATAGAAAAGCTCTCACCCTAGAATGCTTTCCACCTCCTTATGTTTCCCCCTTTTTGTTTTTTGAATCTCCACTGTTCTGTGAGACGTCTGCTGCCTGGGGATCTCCATGTCTATGATGCATCTGTCAACATTGTGTCCTGACGTACTTGTCTGTGAGATAACACTGTTTTCATTATAACAGATATGCCTCGCATGTCATCAAAAGACTGGGAGAGTGTCTTTTCTACTGTGTCGCTTGTATTTATCTGGTCACCATTTTAAAAACAAAGCCAGACAGAGCTATGGAAGATAAGGGAGGAGTAACAAGACAGTCTTCTGAAATTTCAGTGCAATGTAAATACTGAGCAAAAATTATAGTGAAGTTAATATTACACAAACACGGGTGGATATTTGTGTTCTTGCTTCGACATGAAAGCGAGTCCACATTTCTTAGACATTTCTTTGCTTTACATTTCATTTCACATAAAACATCTCTTCATTTTATGGTTTGGAAATGTTAAAGGTATTTTCCAGCAACCTTTTAATCACAAATCTTCAAATTGATGGAAAGAATTGGAGTCTTCAGCTTGCCATTACATCTTTGGTATATCAGTAATTCAGTATGGCAGAGTGTGAATAAAGGGGACTGCAGGCACGTTATCGTCTTTGTCAGTGCACCCACTCATTAGCCTCTACTGACAGTGACCTAAAATCATCAAGTGAAGTTAAATCATAGCTTGTTAAATTATAGCAGTAACCAATGTCTAATTAGTATATTTTAATGTATTAGGTTTGCTGCCATGGTTTTATCATCATATCCAAACACTGAAATGCCAATTAAATGTGACTTAATGGGCACACGGTTTTTAATTTTGCATGTGACTGCCAATACAAAATGTTTTCAGTTGAGGACTCTCCACAGTTTGCTCCACTGACACACTTAATTCTCATTTGGCCTCCTGCAAATCTCCCACAGTTGTATGGCATTTCAGGCATTGGTGAGGCAGCTGCTAAATTTGAAGAGACCGGTACTCTCTTCCACCCTTCCTCCCAAGGGTGCTCTTTATTTCTGATTGCCCTGAGATGCACCCAAAGACACAGGCAATTACAGAAACTAGGCCAGCTGATGAGCGTAGATTGATACAGGGCCCATCTGTGAGGTATAGATGTGGAGGTGAGCTAGAACAGGCCTCGGCAAGAAGGTTAAGTAAAGGGACGGGAGTTGAAAGAAGCTGTAGGATGGTTTGTACGGCGAAAGCTCTAAAGGTCTTGTGCTCATTAGGGATGTAAAGCTGGAAGGAGGGCGTCAGCGGCACCCATCAGGAGGCATCAGTGCCAAGGAGATGGTGATCGGGCTGGAGGGAGTGGAGTTAGGAGCTGATGGAAAGGTGAGAAGCCAGCAGAAGTGTGCTGTGTGGAGGGGGATTTAGTCCTTCTATCATTACTGAAAATAAGGGGAATATAAGACAAAATCCTTACTGCAACGATTGAAAACATATTGCAAAATGATGTATTTTTTGTGGTCTTTAGAGAGTAAAATTAGATGTTAATGTGATTATGCTAGTAGTATGTGAACATGAGTCTGAATTTACTCACATTTAGTGTTGGGGAAGCTCTTAAAATGAAATTATCTAAGCTACCAATTACTCCACACATAAAAAAAACAAAGGCTACAGCAAGGCTACCAACTATTTAATATGGAGCTTTCTGCATTTTAGCTGCTTAATGAAAAAACATGATCATTTTAAATGTTAACTGGTACTTCAGTTATTGCAAGAGCAATTTATTGCACAGAACGAAAATGCAGAAAATGGCCAAGATAAAGCTTTTGGACACACATTTGTTTGAAACATTGACAATATAACAAATGTTTTTCTACCAGATTATCTTAAAGAGATACTTCTACCCTTGTTTCATTTGCTTACCCCTTTAGCTTGTAATGTGCTAAACAAAAACATACTGTTGCTTTGGAAACCTCCCAGACGTGGTAGCTAATGGTATAGAAGCTACACCCCAAGCTGGTATTTCTCCTTAACTAATGCTGAACAACTATTTTCCCCAGTAGCTTCACATTTCATGTTAAATGTGTGTGCATTAAAGACACTTGCTCAATCACAGCTCACAGATTCTTGAAGTTTGAAGTAAAATTAGCTAGCTTACTAGCTTGTTGTTTGCTAGCTGCTACACATGCTAGAATGTGGTACTAAGCTAGCTAGTGAGCTAAATAATTTCCCTTTATACTCTAAACTGTTTCATCTTTATCATTGCCCTGGGTGTTTGATATATTGAGAAAATTAATTTTGAAAGATTTGTGTGTTTCATAGGTAATGTTCAGCAAGGTAATTCCCACTAATGAACCGTTTTTAGCATGTTTGAACCAGGCGATGGGCCTGTTTCCTGGCAGTATTTTGACAAGTAATTGCAGGAAAACCCCCAGGAGTTATTCATCACATTATTAGTAGCAATAATTAATAACTGCATTCTATTCAGGCAAGTCCGTTCCAGGCTCCTGTTACTGTGCATGCTGATTCACTGGCATGATGTAGTGGGACAATTACTGAAACTGAGCCCTCAATCACATTATTGGTACCATCTGTGCTTTTCTTGCTCTGACAAAATGTTGCTTTGATAAAGATCTATTAATCTGATTAACTGGTTCAACTGGTGTTATATGAAGGCAAATGTGTTTAGACTTTTGTGAAACAGACTTTATTACTACACCTGTGTCTGCAGACTGTGTCCTACACCCAGTTCCTGTATTCCACTAATGTGCTGGGTGGTCGAAGAAACACCATCGACTCCACCTCGTCCTTCTCTCAGTCTCGTAACGCCAGCCATAGAAGCCTCAGTTTGGGCCGCGCCAACAGCAACCAGAGCAGCTTAGACGCAGGTTAGCCGCCTGCCAACAAGTGCTAAATGTTTTCATCATGAATGTTGTGAATTCCTCACCCGCAGTTTCCTTTTCTTTTTTTTTCACATTGTCCAGTGTATTTTTATCAGGAAGAAAATGTTAACTTCTGGCTCATCCTGTGTTGCTGTGTTTGTGCTCATGGCAGGCAATGATTTGGGGGACTTTCGCGAGTACGACCCCAATCTGCTGGATGACCCGCAGTGGCCGTGTGGAAAACACAAGAGAGTCCTCATCTTCCCCTCCTACATGGTGAGAATCCCAGCTAGCTGCGTCCACAACACATCACCACCACCACCAGCAACTGCAGCCTTATCCTCTTGAGAGCAGAATGGATAAGTTGTTTTCGTTCAGGACATAATTCACTGAAACAGATCCACCTCTGTTTAGACATTGTTGAAATATCCTGCGATATCTCAATGCTAATGCCTTTTCCCCCCCCAGTGGTTATTTTTATCATTATGGACCTTTTTGTGCTCAGTTTTCCCACCAGAAGAACAATAACATGCCGGGAAGATTTGTCTGCCTCGACAGTTTCTCCTGAATTTTATCAACATCTTTTGAAAAGGAGCCATGAGGATGTTTCAGTTTTAATCAGCGAGGTCACTGGCTGAGACTCTCTCCCACCTTCTGGCAGCTGAATGAATACACATACTTTTATTCCAGTGTAGTGGGCAGGAGCTATTAAACCGCCACTTCAACAGTTAGTGTAGTGTTTTGTCGCACTTTTTCCGGAAAAGAGCGGATGTTTTATCGTGGTTGGAAAAAGAAAAACAAACCTGACTAGACTCCCGGCCTCATTCTTTCCTGGGCTGTGTTTTTGTTGGGGAGACTGGCAGTTTACACAAGGACTGACATAGTTTAAATGTTCAGTCAAGGCCAGGTTGTGTGTTTTTTTTAATTCTCTTCCTCCAATTACAAAACCCGGCGTCTCACAACAATGGCAATTGTGTTTACTACAGGAATGGAACAAGTCAATTCTCAGTATTTCACTGGTTGAAAACAAGCTGCTCAGAAAACACGACTCTCTGACTGAGCTTCCAAGTTGAAGCTGGGGATAATAATAGCTTTTTTTATACTCATGATGAAATTGAAGAAACTTGACCTAGACTATAAGTATATAAAACAAGGAAACCCTTAATTTTCATTTGTGGCTTGTAAATTTGTGAAATAGTATCCTCACAGTAAAAACATGGTTCATTAAATGTTTTTATATGGTGACATAAGTTGGTGTGAGACATGGTCATAGTAGAGTCAATTTACTTAAAAATTTACTTTTCTGGGAAACACTGTAATCACTATACAAGAGCATCTACTAACGATTCATTTTATTTTTGATGAATCATTTTATCCATAACATGTCAAAAAATGGTGAAAACTGCCTATTATTGTTATCTAAAGCCCAAGGTGATGTCTTCAAATAGCTCTGAACAACAGTCCAAAACCCAAAGATATTTTATTTACTGTAATGTGAAAAAAACTTAAACTGTTTGGCACCAAAAACTGAAACGATAAATTGAGTTTCCAATCAACTTTCTTGCGATTGGCTACCGATTATTCAATCAGTTGTTTCATCTCTGCACCCAAAGATATTGCTCAGATCTTTCTTCACAACGACAACGCTACAGCAAAGTCTGACTAGAAAAGCAACATGAATGAACAGATGATCAGATCAATCTTACACTGTTATTATTTTTAGATTTTAAGATTATACTATGTTATTGTTTGCTGTGTATTTTCAGGGAAAATTTGGAGACAACCCAAACAAAACAAAAAAAAATGCAATACATTTACTGCAGTTGAATTTAATAAGTTACAATCAGTGGGGTTAGGGATATGTGTGAGTGTGTGTAAGTATAATGTGTGTTTTGATATGTGTGTGAGGGTGAAAATTACTTATTTAATAAAGTAATTCTGAAAGGGGGGGGGGAGCAGGAAGTTTAACATGAGCAGGAAGAGAAAATAAATACAACAAGCTGTGGTTTAGATAATCTGGTTTAAGTGTTGGAGGTCAAACTTAAAAGTGAGTGCAGCCAAAATGTTGGTCATGATCCCACATGCACAGCTATAACAAGTACGGCAGGTCAAAGTTGAACCAAGTTGGATGGTCTGCAAAACCCATGTTGTAATAAATCAGAAATGTCTTGCACATCTAGCAGTAAAGATTCCTTTTGACTCTAGAAGACTTTTAGTTCAAGTTGTGGATTTAACAAAGTGCTAGAAATGCTCTTTATTCCTCAGGGATCTTATTCTAAGCCCAAACTCTCAACCTCTCAATATACTGTCTTAATTTCATTCACCCTCCTGGTGCTCAAGGCATGTTATAACAAGCACCGAGGATTGTTTAACAGAAGCCTGATGAAGGCATGGAAAGATCAGTTAGCAAAATGTTTTGGGTCCTCTTCAAAAGAAAAGGCTGATGATAATATTTTACTCATCAACAAATCTTATGAAAAGACTAAAACCATCTCTGTGTTGTTCAACAGGTGTACTTTTCTGTGGCACTCCCATAAAGCTCAGTAACTTGCTGAAACAGCTGGGCACTGTCGTTTTTAGAAACGGTTACACAAACAGGAGTGAACAATGAATTTGTTTGGGACTATTTTCAGTGGAGGATTGATTTATTCACAGCAGCCGGATGGTGAGCGTGCGATTGACTCGAAATAAACTACGGTGTCCATGTTCATTGTAATGAAAGAGCCTGCACCCAGTGCAGCAGTGTGGCTCGTCAATGTTTTTAATAGTGTCAGGGCAACAATGGCACCCTATGGCACAGAGGAATAAGCTAAGTCAGGCTTTGTATACGCACAGTAGAATGTGTGTTCGTTGGTTCAATCCATTGTTGGTTCTGGTCTTTGTTGACAATAAGAAAAATATAGAATATCACCAGACTTCCTTTAAGTGACATTGGTCTGACCTGCTCTCTGTGAGGCCTCCTTGTGAGGCAGTGGAATCCAACACTAATGTGTGAGGATCCAGTCACCTCACTCAGTGCTGAAGTGTGGTCATTTTGACACCAGCCCTGGTTTTTCTTTTCAGACTACGGTCATTGAATACGTCAAACCCTCCGACCTCAAGAAGGACATGAACGAAACCTTCAAGGAGAAATTCCCCCACATAAGGCTTACACTCAGCAAGATTAGGAGGTAAAACAGAAATGCATAGAATGTGTCATATTAACCATTTTGTCTGTACAATAAAGATGATTGTGATTTAACTTCCACCAAGACCTATTTTGTATCAATTTCCCCCCTTTTCTCTCTTTCCCTTCATCATTATCTCCATTTTCACCCCCGTGCAGCTTGAAAAGGGAGATAAGGAAGTTGACCCAGGATGAATGTGGTTATGAGGAACCGACGGTGGCCATGGCTTTCGTCTACTTTGAAAAACTCGTTCTTCAAGGCAAACTGAACAAGCAGAATCGTAAACTCTGTGCCGGAGCCTGTGTCCTTCTGGCGGCCAAGATTGGGGGTGATCTCAAAAAGCACGAGGTCAAGCTCCTGATAGACGTAAGTTTCCTCACTCGCACACCCGAAAATCTTTGTGCCTTGATCGTGCTCTGAAGTCAACGAATCAAACCTAGTGAAGTCTGGGGATTATTCTGACTAAGCATACCTTTGAAGGGGATTCTAGTGAATTCGCAGAGTAACTCGACACCAGACTGAAAAGCAGTCTCTCTGTTCAAAGTTTTAAAGTTGTTTTACCTCTAACCACACCCAGCGGTGATGTCACAGTCCGCAGCAAGACTGCAGCAAGGTGAGAACCGCTGATTTTCAGGGGGTGTTACTCTTTAAAAAACGTTAAGTGTGGTCAAAAACAGTGCAACAGATGTTGAGATATCCAAATCTTTTGTTTCTAATAGGGGTCAAGCTCCAACAACATGGGCTTAAGACAGTATAAAATTTTCTTTGGGCCTCTTTTGTGAAACATGTCTGAGTGATGACTTAGCTTCTGGTTACATTTCTGTAAAACTGTCGAAAATAACGTTTTGTTTTGTGCTAGTACTTTCGGAACATTCCACTTCTGCTACCATTTTGTTGTTGGCCTGTAGAGAACGATGGTTGCATCAACAGTAGGTTTGTCAATCATCCAAACAACCGTCTCCTCTTGTCCAAATCTGCTGTGAGGCATGGCCAGAACTCATAAAATGCTGGTTTGAAAATAAGCAGGTTTGGTTATGATTCATTGAGACACAATGCGGAATGCAGCATTGCATGCATGCAGTGTTTAATCCTAACTCTTAACTGTTGTTTCTTGCAGAAACTGGAAGAGAGGTTCAGAGTGAACCGCCGAGAGCTCATAGCCTTCGAGTTCCCTGTCCTGGTGGCGTTGGAGTTCAACCTGCACCTGCCAGAACACGAGATCATGCCCCACTACAGACGCCTGCTGCAGACCTCCTAGCATTAGTGACCCATCAGGAGGATGACCACCAGGTTCTCCCCCTGATCCTCTGCTTCCCACAGTATCCATCCTCCCAGCACCCCTTCTCGTTCCCGTCTGACTGTTCTATGGAAGCGCTGGCTCTCACTCGACTGCAGCGGTTCATCGCTACCGACGGCACGCTCCTTCCTTCCTTCAGAGACCTGAGTCGGCCAAAGGGACACACATTTTCTAAACCATTGTTTGACTTATCCATTCATCATCAATACACAGACTTCTGAAAGAAAGGGTTAAACCGTCTGCAAACAAGTAGTTTGTACGTTTTCACATGTCTTTTGTATATTTTAGACCTCTCTTGGTGATTGAGAGAGCTTTCTTTTGTTTGAATCTGAAGGTGAACTCTTTTTTCTTTTCTCGGTGAAAGCAACCAATGATTGTAACATTTTTAACTTTTCATTAATCTCCTTCTCGTAAACTTTGGTATGATTGGTTGCCTCCTGAGCGGCGTAAAAACTTCAACCAAATCCTTTTAAGTGGCTGGTTTTTTGGCTAGACTTCCTCAGAGTGACTCATCTTTTTGCAAGTCATCGTCTTAAAAGTGCACTTTTTGAATATTGCAAGGCATTGGGGGAAGGGGGACATTTTTTTCAGACTTTTAATGAGCTTGGGAACTAACCCTGAAAAATAAGCTGTGTTCATGAGAACCACACGCAAGACATTCGAATGGACCTTTTGAATCATTTTTCTCTCTTATGGTTTATTCACGATTTTCTAGCCACAACTATCCGCACGAACAGTAATAATTGTTTGTACACAGGTACTTTGCGGACAAGATGGGACTTCCTATTTTCACTGAAGTGTTCCATTCATTGTCTACCAGTCAGACGCTTGCTATGGACTCAGAAACGGAAACCAGACCCACTTTTATCAGTGTCGAGTTTCCTGTGCTCTATGTTAGAGTGTATTGCTAGCACATTTATAGTGCTACACTGGGGTCGGGCAGGTAGGTTTTGAACAGGTGTTTATGAGTGCTAAAATGCCATTTTAGCAGTAATCAGGATTAGCAGCAGAGTGGCAGCAGGGTGCTCCAGTGTTAAGAGAAAATGTCCGTCACCTGCTGAAACGTAACAGAGCAAGACACTGAGTCCCTACAGCCTTCAGGGACACTTCTGTTTAGCTGGCCTGACCTCTGACCTCCCTGAGGAGGAGAAAAGCCCAAACAAGATCCCAACAGGGATCAACGACGGCTCAAACATTTGCGTATAACTTGAATCAGCGTTTGTTGATTCGAAACTTAAAGATGTTTGAAACTGAAACCCACTGAAAATGAACAACTTTACAAATGTGAAAAAAAAGTATTATTCCCTTTATTTGGCATGTATCTCAACTTGACTTTCTCTTTTTATTACCTTGAAATTATGAGTATTGAGTATTAAGAGGCCACCAAATCAGTAACGAACAGTATGGCCCTCGTGAAAATATGGTATTTAATGCTGCTCCAAGTTTCGATGGTATTTGAGTTGAAATGATCACAACATTAAACCAAATTTAAAGGCAATGAGAAAAGCATGGATTCTGCTGATTTTAAGATGAAAAAAAAAATACTGAGCTTAGTGCTGTTTGCAAGCCCAAAGATTTTGTGAAGATGCACACTACATACTCTTTGAGGAAAGACTCGTGGGCAACACTACCTGTGTATGTATGTAAATAAATTGCTTTGCTTGTTCAATCAGAACCAGGCTCGGACGTGTTTTTTTGCTATAGAGTGAACAGAAATTGTGAATCCAAATTTGTTCTTGGAATATAAGTGAAACTCCATCTTAAGGTGTGTCCAGACTTAAAGCCAAGTTAAGGAATAAGTGCACAGTTTTTGCTCAAGTTGAAACATGTTGCGTCAATTCAAGCCACCTAAAATTCACCTGGTGCTCTGTGTCTGAACACACACTTAAAGCCCCTGAAAACCTGTTAAGTACTTATCTAACATTAAATAGTAATTTAACACCAGGTTAAAAGTGGTGTTTTGCTGCCCTCTCTGGTGGAAAGTTTCACCTCTGAACTGGGTGGGGTTAGGAATGTGCTTTGTAGCACCTTTAACCACACCCAAAGGTGATGTCACGGGAGTACACCCACTGAAGGTCAGCAAAAACAAGATTTCAAAATTGGAATCAGGTTAAAAAAACATCTTTAGTTACTATTTATTAAAAGATTAACACTCAGAAACTTAGTTCAAATCAAAATCTGATAACTACTTTATCAGCACTGTGTGTGTGGTTTGTTTGAGTTACTGTTAACATAAGCAAACAACCCCACAACTGTCATCAGATTTTGATTTAAATGTTTCGAAACTCTGATTGGTGCATGGAAATACGTGACATCAATCTTCTCAGCTGAGCCCTGCCCACTTCGAACCAGTGAGGAAAATCAGAAATACAGGAATCTCTATTGTGAAATAACCCAAACTGTGCTAACTTTGGCAGAAAATGTTAGGACTGTGTGCTCAGTTATGAACTCATCACTCCCATACTAAGTTACATGATTGAGAAAATAGGTCTCCAGGGCCTTTAAACACATCACAGATGCTCACACCACTGTTCTGGCTGATAAACTAAATAAAGAAAGATTACCAATTCATCATTCCGCCTTATTTCCTTTTGTTCTGCTTCTACGTGTCCTATGTGTTACTATGGAAACGAATCCCCCCACCACCACCAAGAGACTGGCCTGGTCCTTGTCAGGCTAGTTTTCAAGCTTGCTGTGGCTTCACTTCAGGTTGAACCAGTGTTACAATCAATCTGCCAGACAGAAAGAGTGTTTTCTCTATAGGCCCTCCCCTAAGGTTTCTCTAACCGCTGTGCTGGGAACAGTTCACGGTACATGTCAAAGTCAACTCGCAGGCATGTTACATTTGTCACAGTTAGTCATGGGCTGCACTTAATGCATACTTGAAATGTGAGCGTATACCTTGTTCAGTCCGAGGTGTCTGCACACAATCCTGTGTGCTTTTTAAATGCACTGCAATTATAATAAAGCTAATAATTAACTTTGATCTGTGACTGTAGCCTTGTAAGTAGCATGCTCACCATTTGTTGTCTCTTAAAGGGACAGACGGCCTACCTGAAGTAACCTAATCTAACTGGTAGAGAATTTCAGTTTGTAGAAAATGCTCACATGGAAGTTGTGTCAGAGTCACTTCTGGTCTTCAACATGCTGCCTAAAGTTCTCCTCTGCTTTGTTAATGCCAGTGGTTTTGTTCATTTTTGTTTTATTACTTTATTTTCCATATTAAATGTTTAACGTGTACTGTTCTGTGGCCGCAAACGTGAACCAGACGTTCTCAAACTGACTTGTCAAGACGAGCTTTTCACAATAAGCCCTGCTTGTCTGAGCTACGTTTATGACACACTCCTCTGTCTTTCAAATGCATAACTCGGGATTATCAAACTGTCTGGGCGGATTATTTCAAGTTCCCAGTAAACAGGGTGACTCCAGAAGCCTCGAGTGGAAATGGATTGCACCTGTGGCTCTGATGCAATCTGAGAGGTCAGTTTCTCATCGAGTGGGAACTCTCCTGCTTGACACGTATCCAATGTAAACAAGGCCCGCAGTCACGCCAGTCTCGTGTTGCCATCAAAACAAACAGGCCAGGGCCGAGTGTGGACACATGGCATACGTGGCTTAGTCCCCTCCATTGACAGCCTAATTCCCCCCTCAGCGCCTCATAAAGGGGGCTATTGACAGCCCTTCCTGAGCCCTGCTCACACATAAGTGACCCTCATTGTGAAAATATGTGTACCATCGTTTGGGGCAAGCTGCGGTCTATTGCCCTTCCCTTTAAAATAACAACATTTGGCTGAAACGGCATTTTACCCCTTTCCTGTCATGATACTGTGACTCAGGGCTTTTCAACCATTTACAGTAGTTTGTAAACAAGGAAGTAGTGAACATTGAGCATGGTGGCACAGTAACTGATGAAATAATTCAGTGGGAACCTGTTTGATATCCTTAATGCTGGATTCTGTTCTGTAGCAATATTACAAGACTGACTGTACTTCTTTGTTACATTTAGATAAAGTGCAGGCGTGTTTCTAATGTGAACAGGGGAGTGTGACTCTGTCAAATCAATGACTGCAATTACCGTAGCGTTTCAACGCTGGTCCAAGAGGGGAAAGCACTGCAGGTGGACCTGAAAATCTGATCCTCTCTTCATGTTTGACCAGGCTACCTAATCCCTTTTGTTCCACCCCAAGAGTCTATTTCAGAGACAGCTGAACCCACTGTAACAGAAAACCAGTGACGCAAAGCAGGACATTAAACGCTTCTTACTCTTATTTATTGATAGGTCTTTCAAAAAACATGCAGACCAACTTTTTAAGTAGGTGTGGTGGAGGCCCCAACGTGAGTTCAAGGACAACTGTGGGAAGAAGTAGGGAAGGAATAAACTATTCTGTCACTTCAGGACTCCTGTACCTATATTAAACAGTTAGTAATAGTTAGATAACTACTCTGAATATACAAGACCATTTTTTTAAATCCTGCACATAACCATTAAAGGCAACAAAATCATTGTTGTAGTTAAAGCTCCTGATCCGTGTTAGTTACCAGATTATTGACGGATTAGTCCTGTTATCTAAGAAAAAACTATTACATTTCAGCGATTGATAATCCAGGGTGACCGTTATTCAGACAGCAGAAGGGAGGGAGGTTCAGTTGGCAGCTCGGCCCATCAGAACAAATTATGAAATGAGAAGTTCTTTCAAAATAAATCATCCTGTGAGTTTGTATGCAGAGGTTACACTATAAAATGTAGTATATATATAGAGAGAGAGTATATAGACCCTATATACACTACACAAGTCTGAGGCTTAACTGAGCACCAATAATAAACTGCATAATAACTAAACTAATTAAAAACTCTTTAATAATAACTATAATTTCCTGCTGGTCCTTTGTTTCGTTTCTCGACCAGGATTTGCTAGTTATTTAATATTATAAATAAGTATTATATAAATGTTAAATATTTAACATTTTTGGAAGCTGAAAAAGGCAGCACAATTTTCACAGTCCTCATATAAGCAGAACTATACATGTCGGTGCTCAACTCTGATTGGTTTTTAGCCAAACATGTGGGGCTCATTTTAATCACATTGATTTCCATTTAGATTTTATTTCTCCAACCAATGTTCTTTTCACTCCTTATTGAACTACAACACCCTTGCTGTGCACTACATGTGTCATAATGAATGATGGGGACAGGTCAGAGTCTACCGTGAGGCGAGCCATGCCCATCTTGCATAATAGCACTCTCACAACCTGCATATAACAACCAACAACCCCCCCCCCTGCAGACAGCACAGCAGACCTGCAGAGGAAATTAATATTTTAATCTCTCAGCCAGATTCAAAGAACAGTTCCTGCTCTCACAAGGCAGTGTATAAATAAGTAATGAGCTGGAGGTTTGGGTGACAACAGGGCTGGACAGACAGACACAACAGCACACGCTGGGAGGAAATACAGAGCTCGGGGGGCTTGGCAGAGAGTTTCGAATGGGATGGGAGTGACTGATGGCCTGTAAAGTTTTTAAGTGTAAATATCCAGAAAAAAAGATTTAGATTTAGATGCTGAACAAACCAGCTCCGCTCATACTTGCACCCTGCAGAAAGGAAAATGAAATTCACTGACGATGTAAAAGCACGGCAAGACTGCTTCTTTTCAAGACACAAAAATTAGGTCACTCCCACTCCATTACTGAGAGCATGATGCAGACAGAGCTCCATGAATGGATTCAGGCACCACACTGTGGTCAGATTGAGCAATCTCAACTGTGTGTGCTTCCTGCTGCAGATCATCCGCTGCAGTTATATAAAACTACTGTAGATTTGGCTCCAAAAAGTATTTTTTAGGCTGCAGCTGAAAAACATGTAATTTGAGAGATGTTACAATGGTTTTTTAAATTGAGCTGGTAGCTCATTTTAACTAGTGTATTGCATCAAATTAAATCAAATGTACATCTGCAAAAACAAAAGATAAATTCCCTGAAGTATCCGTTGAGAAATAACAAGAAGCAGGCTCTATTGCATACTTTTTTGACAACTATTTAATATGTGTTAAAAACCGTTAAAAACTAAAGTACCCAGTAGCAATCTCTTTTTCCACATTCATATTCTTCAATGTCAATGCACAGCACTGTTAAAAAGCTTAATTGTGCAATATTCATGTTACAACTGTTTTCAGGCGTTGCTCATAAAGATTGTTTAACATCCAGATCCTTTCTTACGTTCAAAAAATAGAAAAAAAAAAGAAAAAGATTTCTGAAAAAAAACAACAGAAAACTAAAAACAAGGAATGATACTGTTCCTTTAAAAAAGGTCCCAGCAGGTTTGGCACACCTTGGGTAAAATGTTAACATCCTCTTCCGGCGATGTCACGACCATATTCAAACTAAACTAGCAGGAGCACACTGAAGGTGATGTACGTGAACATGGTCCTGGGATGATGTTGTTATTATTATTATTATTTTTTAATTGGCTACACAAAAGTAGTTTAGTCTTTAAAACAAAGTGTTTCTTTTAGGAGGGCTTACTCGCAATAACACTGGAAGAGGGATTTAAGCAAGCAATACATATTAACATAGTTAAAATAAAAAGAAGTAACAAACGTGTAGGAATGTCAGGACTGTACCATTATTTAGTCATCCTGTGTAAGCCATTTACGGTTACATGTAAAACTTAGTCTCTTCACCTCTTGATGCAACAAATGTTTTTGTTCAGTAACTGCACAGTGTCTCATCTACACTTATAATTAGCATTATAGCACCCTTTAAACCTGGCATCAACATGTATTTTGACTGAGTTTTTTTGTTGTGAATATTTGTAAAAGCACGCAAGCAAGATGGACTAACTTGAAAAGGACATTTAAGATACATTAAATTAGCTCTAAAATGAAATGTTGCACCTGATCACGTGAATAGCTTCCAATGTGGAAATAAAAGACAAGGCGGGATACGGTTTGGAGAGCAACATGAGGTGCAGTGTGCACAAGTATTTGAACCATTTGGTTTTGGCTCTGTATCCCAGTTTTAAATGAAACAGTGTCTGTGAGGTTTCAACTTTGGGGGTGTTTATATTCACATTCATGTAGCTTTTTTTTTTTTAATGTTTTCTCCCAAAAGGTAAAAAGGGGCAACATTTCACTGCTAGCTGCTCTTTAAAGGCAGCACTTTAAACTCAAAGTTCATTTCAAATCCCATGTGCTGGAGTCAAAACTGTCCAAATACTTACAAGCGGCACAGCAAACACATGCTAGGTGAAAATGCTACAAATAGCTGGCCTGCTACACGTTACAGCCTGTAGACACAGCCCCAGATATGATACACGTTAATGCCAGATATTATGAGGGCCTATGATATCATTATTATCTGTGAGGTCCCAAGTGTAGCCAGTCAATAAATGATTCATAATATCAAAAATCCCATGTAAGTAAATATTTGCAACAAAATTTTTTTTAAATGTTTGAGTTTTCCCAAATGAAAATACTTCCAAGCATATGGAACTGACTGAGACTTTGTGAACTGATGTTGGGGGTGGTGTCTCTCCCACTCCCACACTGTCAAAGTGGCATTCTTCGGTTCAGTGGCATGTCGCTCATGCTTCAAGTCCTGAAGTCAGGCTTGTCCTGTAGTGTGAGGCGGAGGAGGAGGCGGAGGGGGAATGGTGGGGGTCCAAAGTCTCCTCGAAGGAAACTCAATAAGTATGCAGTATGACAAAGCCTCCGGCACTCCTATTCTCAAGTATATTCCTGAGTTAAATCCGTGCATAGTAGTGGCAACGATGATGAGTGTGTCAGTAATCACAGAAATGGCTTGTGCTCACACCCACACAGTCCCTCGTAGAGTTAGTTCATTGTCCCAATGAATCATTGGCCTGCTAGTAGTTGAGGAGGCGTTCCCTTTCTGTTCCAGCGTAGCGCATGGTAACGGCAGACACCTTCGCTTTGTTCACCGAAGGACCTGTGAAAAAAAAGTCGAAACATGTTACATTTCATTTTAAAAAAAATACAATCCGTTCTGAAATCTTAGTGATGTGCCATTACTGACCAATATAACTGAGCAGTACGGGGAGGAAGATGAGGCCATGCGTCGCCCCCAGCAACACTATGGCCAAGTACATCCTAAAGTAGAAGACCTGGAAGATCTGAGACTTGGAAAGAGCCAGGATGAGGATACCTCCAAATTTTGTTAATGTGATCCCACTGAATACCTGCGGAGAGGAAACGGTGTCATGAAATGTCACGTCATGTGATGATGACCAAAATTAGACTTGATGTATTTAGGACCAGAATTATTGATTTTATGTCAAAAAATGTTTTTAAGTTGACCATTTTCAGCTACAGCAGAGATGCACATGACGTTTCCTGCCCTACAGGCTTGTTCACAATGATATTCACACTACAAGCATCATTTTCCAACCTAATTTACTTTAAGAGGTAAAGCGAGACTTACCGAGCTGCCCATGTGAGCCAGCGCCTCCTCAGCCCGCTCCACTCGGTTCTTCTTCACACTGATGGAAAAGGCTCGCACAATATGACTGCAGAACTCCACCGAGATGCCGCAGCTCTGCGACAGAGGACAGGAGACGACTCAGCAACAAAAACATTGGGAATGCTGGACTAAAAGCCTAAAAGATTATAATTGCTTTGGCTGCCACGGAATGAATATTTTATTGGCGAGATGAAGGGCAAGCTGTTAACAGTTACAGGAATAACATTTCCTGATGGTTATGACCTAAGTGGGGACATCTAGGGACACGGTGGCATTGCTAGAACAAAGTCCCTTATTGGAAAGAACACGAGGGGGTCAGATGACCAGAGACACTGTAAACAAGTCCCAACCCTGGAATGTAAAAGCAATCACTCTTTAAATGACTGACGAGCCTTTTAAAAACATTTTACTTCGCAACAACTAAACAAACGTTTTTCTTACTTAAAAACGTGTTGACATTTGATTTTTGCGTTTGGGATATTATTGCGGTGTTTCGTGTGTTTCACGTTGCTCCTCACCATGACCAGGTTCACGAGGGACACCGCGTTGAGGTTGATGTTCCACAGCCACATGACGCCGAACATGTTGACCAGGATCATGGCGATGGTGGCGCTGACGAGCACGGCCGACCACAGCTCGAAGCCCAGCAGCACCGTCGTCACCACAAATATGGATGCCAGCGACACGCTCAGGTTCAGAGCCGTGTCATACGCAATGGTGAGGTACTGCTCGTAAAACACGTAGAAGACGCTGCACGGGGGACGGGAGAAATATTTTTGTGTACGCCCCTCAAGAAAATTGACAACTGTTGCTGTTTTAAAAAAAAGTTTGAAGTCACGGTTCATGTTCCTTCAGTCAAAGCCTGCTACCTTATCCTGAAATGCATTGAAATGGGGACCTAGAAGTCAACTTATTCTAACATTAAATAGACACAGCAAAACGATTTTTTCAGGAATATTTGATCTACAGCAGCGGTGGCGTGACTCTTTTGTTAAATGCGAAACAGGAGAGGCCATTTATAATGTTTTCTATGCTGTGTGCTTATCTGACCTACTTCTATGGCAATACCCTTGAGCTTTGAGTTCAAAACAAACAAAACTTCAGTTACAGGTATTTCACCATGAAAAAACCCTAAAGCAGTAGGTAAAACTGACTAATTATTGTCACAAAGGCAAAAATGACTACGATAGAACGTATACAGCACATTAAGCATATTAGCATATAAATACAAAGGTTAGAAGTACACGAAGTAGCAGTTACCTGTAGGCAAAAACCTTGTGGCCCATGGACTGAGTGATGTTGTCAGCAAGGAGTCGGGCCTGTTTTAAAGCGTTTATGAAGTCTGGGGACTCTTTCAGGATGGTGTGGTAAGTCATGAAGTAAGTGGCTCCGACCCCCGTGTTGCTGGGATACAGGTCAACTGCTGTGGCGTAGGCTGCATGGCCGCTGGAGGAGCATTAACGCATTGTGAGGGATAAAAGAAAGGAGGAGAAAATTACCAACCACGACGAATCAAGATGGGAAATCCTTAAACACGGAAGATAAAGTGAAAGATTCAATGAGATGTAATGTGTTTTTAATAAGAAACCTTTAAAAATAAAAAGAACATTTCAGCAGAGCTGTAAAATTACCCTTTTCCACACTTGGCGTTGGGATTGTCCGACAGAAACATGGGTAGAAACCGCATGAAGTCGTCTCCTACTGGCCGCTGCTTCCCACTGGGAGTCATGGGCCGACAGTGTACACAGGAGGAATTTACCACTGGAAAAACAATGTTGGGAATACGATCATCCATTCAACAAACCATATTGGAGAAATAAACAAATTTGCTATCAAACAAAACCAGA